>JAQZBX010091417.1:0-12393 GCA_029593785.1 Cabassous unicinctus
AGCAAAAAAAAAAAAAGGAGTAGATAAATGGGATCTCTTCAAAATTAAAAACTTTTGCACTTCAAAGGATGTTATCAAGAAAATTAAAAGGCAGCCCACCCAATGGAAGAAAATATTTGGCAACCATACATCTGATAGTAGCCTAATATCCTGCATATATAAAGAAATCCTACACCTCCAAAATAAAAAGACAAACAACCAATTTAAAAAATGACAAGTGACCTGAAAAGACACTTCTCCAAGGAAGAAATACAAATGGCTAAAACACACATGAAAAAATGCTCGACATCGCTAGCTATTAGGAAAATGCAAATCAAAACTATAATGAGATACCATCTTACACCTATTAGAATGGTGACTTAAAAAAACAGCAGACTATAAGTGTTGGAGAGGATGTGGAAGAATGGGAACCCTCATCCACTCCTGGTGGGTTTGTGGAATGGTCATAAAAAAACTAACTGTAGATCTTTAGTATGATCCAGTGATTCTACTGCTGGGTATATCCCCAGAAGAATTGAAAACAAAGACACAAACAGATATATGTACAACAATGTTCATAGCAGCATTGTTCACTATTTCCAAAAGTTGGAATCCACCCAGTTTCCCATCAACAGAGGAATGGATAAACAAAATGTGGTACATACATGCAATGGAATATTACTCTTCTCTAAGAAGGAATAAAGTGCTAACACGCAGGATAACATGGATGAATCTTGAAGACCTTATGTTGAGTGAAGCAAGCCAGGCATTGAAGGATGAAGATTATGTGACCTCACTGATACGAATTAAGGGAACTGAGCAGTCTCAGAGAGCTATTGTCTGAGAGATAGGTTTACCAGAAGGAGGAAGAGAAGAGAAAGTTGTGAGCCATCACCCATACGGACTTAATTTATGGTAAATTGATAGAGTGTAGTTGTGTATTGAAAGGATAGGACAGGTGGGTGGTGGTATTATTTGGTTTGGGGTGCAGGTTGAGACGTGGTTTGATTGTGAAGGGTGGTTAAAATATCCAGGACACTGGGGGGAGAGATGGGAAAGTGACCAGGTGAAAACTTGGGATTTGTGTGTATGAAGTTGAAAGAACAGAGGTGGGAATGCTCTTATGGCAATATGACAAGATGGGTCACTGATTTAGGGTGTTGGTTGGGGGGGGCATTTGGAACCGGGCACACCTGGAGCTGACTTCTAGGGAGTGTGTGAGTGTTCATCCTGTCATAATGTGTTGTATCAGTGGGTGGAGACCCACATAATGAGTGGGAAGAAGTTGGACTCCCATGTTTGGGAGGACCAATTCATTCAGAAATACAAAGGCAGGAGCCTCTCAAGAGCAAGGGCAGTTCCTAATAGGGGAGGACAAACCAGTGTGTCAAGACATCTTGTTGCATGTAACTATGAATCTTGTCATCCAATGGGTCAAGCCAATGGGTTGTCGTGGGCCCTGTGGTGGATGGGGAGAGAGGAACAGAATAGATGAATTGGGGTATTTAGTGGTCAGTGGAAATGTTCTTTATTACCTTACAGTGATGGATATAAGACATGGAAAATAGCATCAAAATTTATAAGTGTACAGTCTAAAATGTAAGCCATACTGTAAACCATTGACAGAGTTTAGTAGCTATGTTTCACTATCTGTATATCAGTTATAACAATGCTACCATCTGCATACAAAATGTTTTTAATATTGGGTGAGGAAAGCGGGAGGAGGTTGGGTTTAGGAGAGTCCTTTTATTCTGTGTGTGACTTTGCTGTGACCTAAAATTTCCCTGAAAACAAAATGAAAAATCGTGAGACATTAGGGAATGAGGGGGGAAAGGTGCCACGGCACAGTCTGGACACCAGATATTGCAGTGATAAAAGGCAAAATGTCAAAAAAAAATTTTAATTTTTTAAATTATATTTTTCATTTTTAAATATCCCAATCTTTTAATTTAAGTTTAATATTTTTTTAAGTATTCATGTATTTCATCTCTTACATTTCAAATGATCATTATTTCATTTTCCTATTAATTGTATTTGGCTATTTTATTGGCTTCATCTTTAAAGAAGCTTTGTATCACAGAAGGGTTACACTTGGGGTGGGAGAGGATCATTGATGGGGGGTGTCAGAAGTGGGAGATACATGGGAGGAAGTTCACCTGAACATACATACAAGATATATAAAATTTTTCAAATGTTCATGGGGCATTGTCACATTGAGTGCAGAATCACTCAATAAATGATAGAATACTGAATTCCCATCCTGGAGAGCTCTGCCACATTCTCCAAGGGAGCAGCAGCAGTCCCAGAAGTGCACGGGCAGTGTCTGGCAAAGGAGGATGATCCAGTGATTGGCCCTTCTTATTGATGACTAGCCTTGCAAGTCTTTGCTCTTGAAATTGAAACTTAGCCTAATATTATGGGGTGCCTATGGTTGTCTCATAGAGCCTCATTGTTGCACAAACGTGACCTCTCTTTAAGCCAAACTCAGCACATGAATGCATTACCTTCCTCCCAGCATGGGACATGACTCCAGGGGATGAGCCTGCCTGGCACCGAGGGATTACTACCAATTGCAACTGGCAATATGACTGGAAAAAGAGCTCAAAGGACCTCATAGACTTCCAAAGTGGATATCACCCCAAATAGAGGGGCTCCTGAGGGCTATGTAGGCACCAAGGTCCTATGTCAGGGTGGATAGCTCTAGAGTTTGGTACCTTGCCAGTGGGACCTACTTTGGAATTTGTGCTCCTGAGGATGGCAGAATTGGACTCAAATATGTTTTCCCTTTACATGGTTCATCTGTCCCTTCTATTCAAACCTCTATGTGGTGCTGGAGTTTATAGGTGTACATCCAGAGACTGGAGTCTTTGGGCTGTCCATGTGCCAGCTGCTCCCAGAATATCTGTAGAGCTGCAACTTCAACTCTATAGCTCAATGGACTCACGAAGGACACCTGGTGGGCAGATGATGATGGACAATGGCCATCCCAGGGAATGGAGAGCCTGCAGCTGCAGGGAGGATAATCCCATCCATCTTATCCATGGGATATAAGCCCCCTCTCAATTGGAGGTAGAGTGGACATCACCATCACAGACTCCTCATGATTGGGGAAACAGCTATGGAGTAGAGTATACTTACTGGTATTCTGTTATAGACATATTGTGATTCAAGCAATGGAAGAAATTACAACATTAATGTGGAGGCAATGGCCCCAGGATGCTCTGGGGGCAGGGAGAGGGAAAAGCATTTATAATACATGGGCTTTTTCAGGACATGGGAATTGTTCTTAGTGACATTGCAATGACAGATATAGGCCATTTTATATCATCATATAACATAGAGAAAAGTGTGGGAGAGAGTGTGGTCTACAATGTGAGTTTGGTGCCTTGTCAGTGAACTTTACTTTGGAGTTTGTGCTCCCGAATGTGACACAGATGGACTCAGATGTGACTTCTTTTCACATGCCTCTTCTGTCCCTTTTATTTGAACCTATAGTTGCTGCTGGAATTAGTAGGTATAGATCCAAGAGATTTGAATCTCTGGGCAGTTCATATGCCAGCTGGGCTCTGAGCCTCAGAAGAGTTGCAGCATCTACTCTCCAGTTCATTGGACTCATCCAGGACAATTAACGAGGAGGTGAGGATGAACAACCACTGAACCAAGTAACCGAGAGCATCTTCAACTGCAAGCAAGAGAGTCTGGATACATCAGCCATATTGGATTGAATTCAATTAGAATTGGAGTGGGCTTCACTATTCCAGAATCCTGTGGATTGGGGAATAAAATATGGACTAGAATGGACTTACTGGTATTCTACTATAGACTTAATGTGATTCTAGCAATGGAATAAATTATATCATGGATGTGGAGACAGTTGCCACTGGAGGTGCTGAAGTGAGGGAGAGGGCAAAAGATGTGTAATATGGGGGCAATTCGAGGACTTGAAATTGTCCTGAATGACATTGCAATGCCAGATTCAGTCCATTATATATCCTGCCATAATCTACTGAATTGAGTTGGAGAGAGTGTAAACTACAATGTAAAGTATAATCCATGCTTAGTGGCAATGCTCAAAAATATGTTCATCAATTGAATGAATGTACCACACTAATGAAAGAAGTTGTTAATTTGGGGAAAAGTGGGTGATGAGGGGAGTAGGGCATATGGGAATCCCCTATATTTATTATGTAGCATTTTATGTAATCTAAGTATTTTTAAAAATGAATAAAAATGTATTTAAAAAGAAGATAGTAAGATATTATAACTGAAATATATAGATGTAAACTTAATAAGAGTTGTATAACTATTATGTAAAAATTTGTAAAACTTTGGAGAAATACATGAAAATAAGCAAATTGAGAGATATATCATATTCAAGTTTTCAAATATTGGAAAACAATACTTTAAAATTGTCAATTCCCTTCAAATGTATCTAAATTCAGTTTCTCAAAATAATTAATTTATGATAAAATTAATTAATGTATTAAAAAGCTTATTTATTTTATTTTTAATTCACTAATAAAGCAAACCTGATTCTAAAATTAGTATAAACATACATAGGGCTGAGAAAATCCAAGACATTCCTAAATAAGAACAATTTGAGAGGACATGCTTTTTTTAACAACAATTACCATAAAAGCATTGCAGTGTTATCATATACACAGTTAAATAGACAATGGACTATTATAGGGAGTCCACAAAAATATCCATATCCAAATGGACAGTTGATATTTGCCCTAACAGTCATTTGAGTTCAGTGCATAAGGATGGACTTTTCAATAAATTGCTTTGAGACATCTGATTATTCACATGGAGAAATGTAAAATTAGACCTTTATCTCACATCATACCCCAAATTAACTGTGAGATTGTAGATCTAAAAGTGATATACTAGAAGATAAAAATTTTATAAAAATTATGAAAGAAGATCTTAGTTACATTGAGCTAAACAAGAACTTTTTTTTTTCTCTGAGAAGACACAAGAGAAACAAGGAATAAATGAAAATATTGGTAAATTTACAATATATTAACCTTTAGGGCTTCTGTATATCAAAAATATCCATAAGAGAATTAAAAATGCAAATCACAAATTGGAGAAAATAATTTATGTATTTATTTGATGAAGGCTTTGAATCCAGAATGTGTGCATGTATGCTAATTATTGATATATATATATTAATTGCAGCTCTTCACACATGTGTAAACTCAAAGGGCTACTAAATAAATGAAAAATATACCACCTTATTAATAATCAGGGAAATACAAATTTATAATCAAATCTGATAACATTTTACCATATTGAGAAAAATTAAAATATCTCAGAATATTAAATGTTGATAAAGATGAGGAGTAATTAATGCTTATCTAACTTTGGAAGAAGAGTAAATTGGTAGGACCACTTTTTAAAAAATGTACCATTCTATGATTTTGAACAACTCAACAATTCCACTCTTTTTTTTATTTTTTATTTATTGTGGTATATCACTCATACATAAACATGCATAAAGAATAAGTATATAATAATAGTGGTGAACTTACAAAACAAACATACATAACATCATACAGGACTCTCATACCTCATCCCACTATCCATACCTTGCATTGTTGTGAAACATTTTTAACTAATGATTAAAGAGCATCCTCAAAGTATCAATACAAACCAAATTATTTTCCCCCAACCCGCACTATTATTATTTTTATATCATTTTTACATGAACACACATAAACAATAAGTGCATAATAAAAGTTGTGAACTTACAAAGCAAACATGCATAATATAAGACGGGTCCCATATATCAACCCACCACCAACACCTTGCATTTTTGTGAGACATTTGTTACAAAGATTCTTTGCACGTGTGTATCAGGAGATGTGTAAAAGAATTGTTTGTAATAACTAATATTCAGAAAAACTCTAAATGCCCATAACGGTATGAGTGGGTGATTAAAGTCTGATATATCCATGCAGTGGAATACTATATAGCTATGAGAATGGATAAACTACAGCAACATACATCAATAGGGTTGAAATTTGCAAGGTTGTTGGTTAAAGTGAAAGTGACTAAAGAACTTCTAAAATGTGATTTCATTTATTTAAGGTTCAAAGAGAACAAAATGAAATAATGGATTTTGGGGGATACATTTATGGGTTGAACTTTATATTAAAATATGGAACCTTTTTCCAAAAGGATAGTGGTCATTCCCAGACCTAAACAAAGAATACAAAGGGGAAAGGAGCACCTATGGGACTTTCAGCATACTGGTAGCGTTCAATTTCAAGCTCTAAATGGTGGCTACATAGGTATTCACATTGTTATAAATATTTTAAAACTAAATATATGTTTTTAAATAAAATTTATTTTTATAGAATGTTTAGAATTACAGAAAAATTACACCAAAAGCTTAGGGAAGTTCCCATATAACCCTCCCCCCAACACACAAATAGTTTCCCCTATTATTAACATCTTACATTAGTGTGGTACATTGGTTACAATTGATGAACCAATATTGAAGCATTGCTACTAACCAAAGTCTATTCACATTATGGTTTACACTTTGTGCTGTACAGTTTTACAGGCTTTGACAGATGTATAATGTCATGTATCTGTCATAACAGTAATATACTAAACAGTGTCACTGCCCTAAAAAATGTCCTGTTCTCCATCTATTCACCCTCACCCTCTGAATACATGGCAACCACTATCTTTTTATCAATGTTATACATTCTTCCATTATCACAAGATAATAACTACAGTAACAATAAATCTACTTTGGTCTGTGGTTACAGTCCCCCCTTATGTTTGTTCATTCCTCAATCTTGAGGGATTTGGGAGGATGTCTGCTATGACTCCTTCAGGCTGAGAGGGGAATTAGATATTTTGGGTTTAGAAGGAATTGTCTTGCTTGTGTTGGTGGTACTCCTTGTTTAGAGGATGAAACTTGTTCATCATCATTATTTTGTAATTGTCCACGACAAGACCAAAAATCTGGAGGGTAAGAGTAAAGACATTTCAAACTCTCCTATTAAATTAAAAACTTTCTAAGGGCAGAGTTTTTTGTTATTCAGCTTTGTATTTTCAGCACTTAGCACAGTTTCTTTTTCCCAGTGTCACTCGATAAATTTTTGCTGAACTAAACTGTATGTAATTAGGAGGTTCTGAGGCACTGATTTGAGAAATATCTAAGATTGACATGGTCAATCTAATATATTTACTTTTCTATTTGATATAAATGATTTGGGAAAAAAAATTGTAACAGTGTAACTATGTAAGTATTCCACAATAGCACAAAACTCCATAAATCCCCTTTATACACTGCTCTATTTTTTAGTATACATGTATAAACTTAATATTACAAAAAGCAAAGGGAAAATAAATCATAATGATAGATATGCAGATTCTAGATTGGATTTCCTAAATTCAAGTGCAAACTCTGCAAATTTGTAGAATTAGAGCAAGGATTAAGTAAAAAATAAAAATAAAGCATTAGTATGTTATCTGGCACAAAGGAAGCACTCAAATATTAGCCAAAACATTTACACTTGTTTTTAACCATGGGCTTAAATAATTATCTAGATTTCTCCCTTTCTTTGGCTCTTTTGAACACTAGATGTTTATTTTCTACTTTTAATTTATGTTTTATTCTTTCATTCATTTGATTCTACTGGGTGATTTTAACTTTTCAAGGATCAGAAATTTACTTTTAAAACATTTACTATAGAAAATGAAACTTTGGATGATCCTCATCAGACAAACACTGACATTTCGAATATCTCACCTAATCATTGGTGTCTACTCTGCCTCATTTTGTTTTAAAATTTTGTAGACACACATATGGATATTTCTCCTTGGTTCTGCTGCCTAGATTTTTGTGACCTTTCCTCTTTTCAGCCCATTGCTTTTTATTCACTTGTCATGGAGAAGTCAATAAGAGGAGAGATAGAAAAAGCAATATAATGTTAGCTTCAGTTTGATTATGTGTCTGTAATTAGGCTAGGGTTTATATTTCTAATGTAGAACTCACAATCTAAAACGCTTTTTAACAGAGTAATGTCCATGCAGTTTTAATCTTCTATCACCTTTATTATATTAATAAATCAATTTCTTTGTTATTCAAGGACTGTATTTTTGGATACATGGCAAAAGAAAATTATTAGTTGGGAAAGGAACTGGTAATTTACAGAAGATGTCACCCCCAAGTGACCCATTAACTACTTTTCTCCTTAGATACCCTGGGAAAAACAACATGATTCTAAGAGACAACTCCCAGAACAGACTGAATTCAGGCTGGCAAGACCAGGTCCCTTTGGTCATTACCTAAGTATAATTAGTGCTGACAATTAACTACTTTGCTATGGCAGCACTTTGTGTAACTCTTGGGACAGGAGAGAATTATACCATAGACAGAAACTTTCTGAGTTGTTCTGACTCCCTTAAGATGCTGTTGCCTCACACCCTGGGTCAGAGGTACAAAATTTCTCTTGTTCATTGTGTTTCAGTGTTAAAAATAAGAGTTCCCTGATGGGAACAGCCATCTGCAATGGTTAGTTGAATGCAGTCCTACAGAATACGGTGGTTTATAAGGCAGAAGTTTGTGCTGCACTTGTTCACCAAGCTTTCACTTTGATTTGATTTATTTATCAGTTTTTGTCACAGTATAAAACATGATACAGAAAACCACACAAAGTAAATTTATAGCTTAATGATTTGTATGGAAGAAATACTCCTATAATCATCACCTACGTCAAGATAAAGAACTGTCCCGCACTCCCAGAAATCGTCTATGACTAAAGCATACATAAATTTGTTAACTATCACTAAATTACCCTCCTTACTGGTTGAACTGTTTGTCTTAACCACATGCACTTACTGTTTATCCACAGTCTAAAAAGATTATATATTATACAAAAAAAAAAAAGCTTTTGTTTTTTTTGCCAACATTTTGTATGAGAAATGATATTTCACTGTGGTTTCATTTGCCATTTTCTTATGGTTGTGGTTGAGCATTTTTATATGTTTAAGGGATGTTTTTATATCTATTTCAGAAATTGTCAATACCTTTTTCCTATTATTTTCATTTTTTTGAAGTGAAATTCATGAAACATAAATAAACCATTTTATAGTTACCGATTCAATAGCATTTAGTATATTCATTCAGTGTTTTTCCACTGCCCTATCTGTCTCATTCCAAAACATTTTCCTCAACCTAAAATGAAACCATGTCTATTGAGCAGTTATTCACCATTCACGTATAACTTACACATTGACAACCACCAACTGCTTTCTCTCCTATTCTGGATGTTTCATATAAGTGGAAGCAGAAAATATATGACCTTTTGTGTCTGGCTTCTGTGTCTGGCATGATTTTCAAGGTTCATTCATGTTGTAGCATGTTTCAGTATTTCACTCCTTTTTATGACTGAATAATATTATGACATATGTGTATATCACAATTTATTTCTCCATTCATTCAATGATGGACATTTAAGTACTTTCCACCTTTTTGCTATTGTGAATAGTTCTATGAAAGTTCCTATAGAAGTATTAACTTGAATAACTGGTTTTGATGTTCTGGGTATGTCCTAGGAGGGTAACTGCTCGGTCATATGATAATTGTATGTTTTAACTATTTGTGGAAACATCAGACTGTTTTGTACAGTGACTATACTGTTTTACATTTCCACCAAAAATGCACAAGAATACTAATTTCTCCATATTTTTGCTGACACATTATTTTTTATTATAGTCAACCTGGTAGGTCTAAGTGATGTCTCATAGTTTTGAGTTGCATTTTTATATAGTCTAATGATGTTAAGCATCTGTTCATGTGTTTGTTGGCCATCTGTATATTCTCTATTGAGAAATGTCTCTACAAGTCCTTTGGCCATTTAAAAAACTTGTTTGTATTATTGATGATGAGTTGTAAGAGTTCTTTACATATTCTGGATAACAGCATATTGTTCTTAGATATATAATTTACAAATATTTTCTTTCATTTTGTAGGATGTCTTTTCACTTTCTTGATAATGCTCTCTATTTTTTTAATATATAGCTTTTATTTTTTAAAAATTTACATAGATTACATAAATGTTACATAAAAAATATAGGGATTCCCATATGCTCCGCTCCCCATACCTCCCACATTTCCCCACATAAACAATATCCTTCATTAGTGTGGTACATTCATTGCAATTGATAAATACATTTTGGGGTATTGCCACTGAGCATGGATTATAGTTTACATTGTAGTTACACTCTCTCCTACACAATTCTGTAGGTTATGGAAGGATATATTATGGCCTATATTTGTCACTGCAATATCATTCAGGAGGATTCCAAGTCCCCAAAATGCCCCTGTGTTACACTTGTTTTCCCTCTCCTTGCCCTCAGAGCCTCCAGGGGCCACTGCTTCCACATCAATGTTGTAATTTCTTCCATTACTAGAATCAAATAAGTCTATAGTAGAATATCAATAAGTTCATTCTAGTCCACAGTTCATTCCCCAATCCTGAGGATTCTGGGATGGTGATTTCCACTCCACCTCTAATTGACAGGGAGCTTCGATCTCATACAATTGATGGATAGGACTCTCTTGTTTGCAGTTGTAGCCTCTCTTGTTTCCTTGGTATGGTGGTTGTCTATCCTGACCTCATTGTTAGTTGTCCTGGGCGAGTCCAATGAACTGTAGAGTAGGTATAGCAACTCCACTGAGCCTCAGAGCCAAGCTGGCACATGGACAGCCCAAAGATTTAAGTCTCTTGGATGTACACCTACCAACTCCAGCACTAAATATAGGCTCAAATAATAGGGACCAAGGAGCCATATGTAGGGAAGCCATAACTGAGTCCAACACTGTCAATCTCAAGCACAAACTTGAAAGTAGGACCATCTTGAAAGCACCAAACTCCAGAGCTATCTGCCTGGACCATAAGACCTGAGTGTTTCCAGAGCCCTCAGGAAACCCACTAATTGAAGTAGTATCCACTTTGGCAGTCTATGATATTCTGCTGAAATGTGCATAAGCATTACTTCTGGGTTGACCTCACAACTCACTTTCAGGTATCTTAGCCATATAAACTCATTTGTTTTACATTTCCCCATTTTCATTCGACGTCATTTTCTAGTATTGTTAGTTGGTGCTTGGCAGTAATCCCTCAGTGTCAGGGAGGCTCATCCTCGAGAGTCATGTCCCATGTTGTGGGGAAGGTAATGCATATATATGCTGAATTTGGCTTAGAGTGAGACCACGTTGGAGGAACAAGGAGACTCTCAGGAGGTAACTCTGAGGCACCCTACAACATTAGGCTAAGTTTCAATTTCAAGAGCGAAGGGTAATAAGCATAGTCATCAATATCAAGGGCCCATCAATGGACCATCCTCCTTTGCGATTCATTTTCCCTGTAGTTGAGGGATTGTTGCTGTTCCATTAGAGAATGTGGCATAGTTCTCCAGGATGGGAACTCAATATTATGTCAGTTATTGTGTAAATCTCCACCCCCTGTGACAATTCCCTGTGAACCCTTGAACACAATTATTCACCTTATATGTATGTCCAGGTGAACTTCCTCCCATGTATCCCCCATCACTGAAACCCCACACCAATGATCCTCCCCTGCCCCTTGTAAACCTTCTGTGATTCTAAGCTTCTTCAAAAATGAAGCCAATAAAATAGTCAAATAAAACTAATAGAAAAATGAAATAATAATGGTAGGTTTATATTTAAAGATATAAAATACATAAAAATTTAAAATAACTAAATTTAAAATTTAAAAATTGGGATATAAAAAAATAAAAATATTTTTAAAAAATTCAGGTATATTGCCTTTCATCCCTTTAATATTTGTTGTCCTCTATGTAGATTGACATTTTCTTCCATTTATTCTTCTGTGTCTGACATTTTCATTTTGTTTTCAAAGAAGTTTTAGGTCACAGTAAAGTAACATACAGATTACAGGGTACTCTCGTATACCCAACATACTTCCCCTTTTCCCCCATTTCCATATTAATACCTTTTTATATGTGGATGGTACATTTGTTACAACTGATATAAAAATAGTGAAACATAGCTAGTAATCATGGTCAGTGGTTTACATTATGGTTTATATTTTAGACCATACACTTTTATAAATTTTGATGATATTTATAATGGACTGTGTCCATCATTGCAAGATCATGTAGAATACTTCCATTGCCCAGTAAATAACCCCGTTCCATCTATTCTATTCCTCTCTCCCCCTCCCTTCTGGCAACTACCCAGCTTCACTCCTTGGAGGTCAAGATTCATAGTTACTTGCAACAACACTGATGTCTTGACATACTGGAACGTCTTTCCATATTAAGAAGAGTGCATGCTCTTGAAAGACTCCTGCTCTTCTGTTTGAGAATATATCCATCCTCCCCAGGATGGGAGTCCAACTC
>JAQZBX010091418.1:0-12401 GCA_029593785.1 Cabassous unicinctus
AGATAGGGAGTCACTCTCCAGGTGAGCACTCTGGGCAGATCAGGCAAGTGGTGCCCACTGGACTAAGGTGGATGGTACCTGACTGGGTTATTATTATTGGTTTTACCACTTTAAGTGGCAGCTAACATATTATTTGATGTATATCCTCATATATCAGCTGAGATGTACCTATTCTAAGACATGGCCAATAGTCATAGCAATATCACTAGAAGAATTTGAGCTGGTGTGTATTACCTGGGTTTGCACTAATGCAGTGGTTCTCAGCCATGGTCTTAGAATTAGCCTGGGGAGGTTTTAAAAAGCACAAATGCCCAGGACCCACTTCAGACCACTTGAAACAGAATCCCTAAGGGTGGGGGCTAGGCATTGGTGGTAGTGTTTTTCTACATTCTGAGGCGGTAATGTGCAGCCAAGGTTGAAAACCATTACTTTAGAGAACTTTTGGAGGCACCAGCTGTTCTGCTCTACCATACCTTATTGTCAGCAGACCCCCTCTCTCTTAAACTTGCAGAAGACTTACGGGAGCCCAGTCAGTGATTTAGGTGAGGCAATCTAGCTGAGGATTCAAAACTTGGACTTCTTTTTGTCATTCCTCTGTCATGTTAATCCCTGCAAGCCCAGAAAGGGATATATCAGAGAGAATTATTTACAATTTGTAAAAGGGACATATCCGTGCTTGGATTCCATGGATTAGTGTCCACAGGAACATGGCTGTGGTATCTTTGAAGAGCCTGGAAGGAATTTCAACAGAAAGTTCACTGAGTATTAGTGGAACCTAAGCAAGCCTGTCATTGAATACCATTGTTGAAATGACACTGTATCAACCAATCTCTAGATGGAAGCAACAAGACACACTGTAGCTAGTCTAAGCAAAAAATGAATTTATTAAAGGATAGGTAGTAGCTAAGAGGAGTGCCCCAACCATGTCATGGGATTGCTTCTAGGAAGCCCCTGCTGCTGCCTCTGTAGGGCCAGACAGGGCAGTTCACACTCAGGACTTGGTACTGGACTCTTGGAAGCTCTGTCAGTGCCTATCCCCGCCCCTGACTGGAGACCTCCATTGTCAACCTTGCCACAAGATGTCGTTTATCAAGGCACTATTTTCTGAATGGAAATCTCACCGGTGTGCATCTGATTGGCATAACTTCAGCCAAATACCTGAAACCTAGCTGCAAGTATTGCTGGGCAACAAAAGACTGATTTTTATACTGGGGAAGCAGGACACTTATTATGGGAAACTTATAAAACATATGAAGGATGTTCAAAAGCTCTAGAGTGGCTTGAAAGAATGACAAATGTCCACTACAAACACCCTTTTGGTGCCCTTTCCTTTTTCTTACCAGAGGTACCCTTTGTGCCCTCACTCCTAATAAAACTTACAAGAAAAGACCTGTCATCTGTCATCTGCAATCCTATGTGACTTTAAAACTGTGATGTTATCTCTCCCTGTAACATTTGTACTTTGTCTCATCTCTAATAATGGAGTGGAAGAAAGGCTTTATTCTCTGCTGAAGAAAGGCATATTATCAGTGCATTTGCTGGGCAAGAGTGCTAAAAATAGGTGTGTAAAGAGCATGAGAAGAGTCTCCCTCTTAAATCTACTAAAAAACTCAAACCTAGAAGAGTTACCTGCCATTCTACCTACTTTCATTTACATTCAAGGAACCCCTGAAGCCCGATTTGGACTTCACAATTAAGAAAGTTTACAGGGTACTTGAAACAAATTTTAAAAGAGCTATGTTAAAAATAATAGAGGATTAAACCTATGAGGAAATGCTGGTGAGAGAATGCTGAGAAAATATGAAAAATTTTTCAAGAACACAATAGATTTTGTGGAGATGATACTCTTTCTATCAGGAACAGAACAAAAGGAAAATCTTTTATTATAGAATAGCATGAGGGATTTTATCTGGACCAAAGGAACAGTTGCCTGCCAATGTTGCCCTCAGGATACTGTGGAATTCCCTTGGCCCATCAGTTGAGGCAATTCTCATCTAAAGCAGGTTTCCAAGAGGCCTTGCCTAGAGGCAATATAGTGACCCAAATAATCTCTTCAAGTCCCTTGCAGGTTTTGATGCTCTGAAAAAGCTTTTTCCCGGGCCTCCAGTGGAAACCAAATTAGTGTCTTCAAGCACACCCGTTAACTTTGTAGAGTCAAATGAAGCCTCTGGGTAGTTAGTGGAATAAGTAAGTAGATACACAATTGAGAACACGCCCTCCCTGCATTTATCTAGTCTTGCCCTCTCCTCATAGCAGGAGCACTTTGCATCCATTTTTGTCCTCTGCTGTCCTGCCCAGAGTGGCCCATTCCTTCTTGAAAAGGAGTCAAAAGTCTGAAACATAGACTTCAAAGGCAAAGAGATTTCTATTTTAACATTATGATTTCATTATACTGGGACCAATCATGAAAGGTCATCAGTAAAGAACAAACAAGATAAGCAATGGCCTGGACGTCCTCCAAAAAGGCTGAAGACGAAGAAGCTTCAGAGAAAAGCACAACATAATTAAATGTGCACTGGCTGTTGACCATGCATATTCAATTCAGTTTGCACATGGGAGGGAGCAATTTTCTACTGCAAACATTTGGTTGGTGTTGGTCCAGTTTCACTGAGGGAGAAAAGTTGCATGTGAGAACACTTACTGTGTTATCAAGCTATGTAAAGATGTTACCATTTCTTGAGCTGCCAAGTTCCATTCTGTCCTTGGATCTGCACTTTGTTATTGGGAGCCTGTCATAGATGCCAAAGAAGTGGTCAAAGCATAAATCAAAGTGTAAAACAGGAGACCCAAGCAAACACTTCAAACATATGTTTGTTTCCACTAAAATTTTTGAGTAATGAATAAATGGGCAAAAATATATCTGGATGTTAACATTAAGCATTTATTTATCTACCAGGCATTGTAAATGCATTATCTAGCTCTTTCCTTTTTAGCGCAGCCGAGTTGCCCACATTTGAGAGAAATCGTTGGGGTCTCACAACCGGGGTGCAATCGAGGTTTGCCCTGGGAAAATCACCTTTGCTATCATTGTATTTCTACCTGCCAGGTAAGTATCATTCTCTCAGTTTTATCTTCTTAAAATGCCTACCTATTATTGAGGAAAATGAGGTTCAGAGATGTTAGGGAATTTGCTCAAGATCCGATAGCTAAAAACATGATTTGAAGCTGATTCTGTTTCACAGAAAGCCCATGATCTTTTCTCTTGACCACACAGTAGCCTTTGGCAGACATTGCTGTCATCAGCAGCTGTTGGATGTCATAAAATGGACACTCTCGTGCTTGCTTCGGCAGCACATATACTGGAGTTGGAATGATGCAGAGAAGATTGGCATGGGCCCTGCGCAAGGATGACATCCAAATTCGTGAAGCATTCCATATTTTAAAGAAAAAATTAAAAAAAAAAAAATGGACACACTCAGTGCCCTGGCATATCCCCTTGTGCTTACCACTTTGGTGCATGCTGCCCTACTTCTAACTGCCACACCTGCAGGTTTTTGCCTGAAGACTTTCTCTGGTTGACCTTGGAGCCCATCCTGCTCCTGCAGCAGGCCAAAAGTATCCAGACACAAGTGCTCCACTCCCCACCAACTTATCCTCAAACGTTGATTGAAAGAAGCTGGTCATTGACTTAAGAGGAGCTCTTAAGTTGGGATAACTCTGAGGTATGTATTCTATCTGGCCCCCTGTTGCTCAGCAGGAATGAGCTTCCACTATACACAATGGAAACTTGCTTTATATCAGACCCTCTATTGGTTCTTTCCTTTCCCTTCTCGTTTCTCCACTCCCTTACCAAGGTAAGCATCTAAATAAACCACTTGCACTTGAATCCTTGTCTCAGCATCAGCTTCCAGAAGAGCTCAAAGTAAGACAGTTGTATTTGTGCCTTGCCACTAATAAATGGAGGTTGGGGCTAAATTAACTGTGATAGCTTGACTGCAAAAATGGTCCCCACTCACCATCCTACTTTGTATCCATACCCTTTGTAATGTGAATTTGCAGCAACTCCTATCAAGACGTAGAGTCCATTTTCCCACCACTTACATTGAGGCTAGCCTTGAACCTTGCTTTGACCAACAGAATGAGGTAGAACTGACAGCTTGTCGCTTTTGAGTTTAGGCTTCATGAGGCTTTCTGTGTTTTGGCTCTCTGTCTCAGATGTCTGGTACCTTCATAAAAAACAAGTTCAGTATATGCTGCTGGAGGATAAGGAAACATGGAGCAGAGCTCCTCCAAGGCCAAAGCCAGCTGTTAACTGACCCACCAATTGACTGCAGATCCATGAGCAAATCCAGACATTCTCAGCCAACTCTGGCCCAGATTAGTAAAGCAGCCTAACTGACCCATAGATTTATGGACAAAAATAAATGTTTGTTATTGCATGCCACTTCTCTTTGTTATGCAGCATTTTTGCGGCAATAGATAATTGATGGAGTTGCTGTGGGTTCTATTGTTTTCTGCGTCTTTCCACTTTCTTCCTTTTACTCCACCTCTCTGTTTACATGTTTACTTTCTCTATTTCTTTCTGCTAGTAAATGTAAATATATTAATATTTCCTTTGGATCACTGATCAAAATGGAATTACCCAGCAATGTGTAGTAGATTACCATTAATTTTACTGAAACCTAAAATTTCAGATAATCTTTTTAGACCATGCCTTCAGTTACTCTGCTTATTCCAAGCTGAGTTGCTAGGATATGTTAATTTAACATGACTATAATACAAAGAATCATTTAAAGAGAGGGTGGAGAGCTGCAGGAATATAGGGGCTCTCAGAGAACAAAATGGGAAAGGAAGGTTCTTTCCAGAAAGAGTTTTAAAAAATAAAAGCAAAGAGAAGATGGGAAACAGGATAATAACTTTATCATTTTTTCATGAGCCTTTATTATCTACCAGGCACTGTGTTAGGTGCTGAGCATACAAGGGTATGCAAGAACATGGTGCCTGCCCTTGAAGCACTAAGATTCTAGTGGAGGATTGTGCTAGAAAAAAAAAATTCAAGTAATTCTCCTCTTCTGGAGGTTATAGACAGGGCTTGGTAATAGTTCAGTATCTCTGGTTGGGACGAGGTTAGACAAGTGAAAGAGTTCTTGAGTGGCCTTTGGCTTCTCAGGAAGCAGGATCCAAGGAGATCCAAAGTTCAAGCATCCAGGTGGGTGAGGCAGATACTACCAGAGAAAGGGGACATTTTGACAATGAGCAAGAGGAGAGGGAATTCCAGGCCACTACCAAGATTCATTGTTTGCAGTGGAGTCCTGAGAACATGGGCTGAAGATGGAGAAGTGCATCCCAAGGGCTCCTATGTCCGCTAAGGAAGAGAAATAAAGCCTCCATGGTTGCTGAGGGAAATGGGTTTTTATAGTCACTCAGTAGTTCACAGATTTACATGCAGCTACCTACTTAATGTCAATAAATATGCTACTTGGCATTTGTGTTAATTAAACTTTTAAATAAAATTTTAGGTTAAAAGAATGCTTATCTCACATTTCAGACATTCCCAAGAGTGTTAAGAAGGGGGCCCGGGAGTAGGAAAAACACGTCATTTGGCAATTTTCCATGAAGCTAATTACCATAAAGAAGTCATGAAAATTTGAATGGAAGGGCTTGCTACAAATATTTGAATCAATTCAGGAGATAATTTACCTGGTTTTGCCAGATTCTAAATATATCCAGTCCCTCATCTCCCATATTGAAGATTGAGGGAGATTAAATCACTCTGACATCCCAAGATTCCAACAATATGAACTTGTCCCTTAAAAATCTGACTTCATTTTAGGACTCCATGGAAGTCCAGATACTAGCACCATGAAATAGGGAAAAGTGTTTTTCTTTGCTTTTTAGATCAGAGTCACCAACATGGAATATTCCAATGAAATTTGAATTCAGAACAAGCTCTCCATGTCATCTTCTGAGATTCTTAAATTACTGGCACCATGTCAGCTAGTTGATTGTAAGTTTCTTGTGGGAAAGGATTTTACATTTAGTTTTGCTCTACTGTATCCCAGTGCCCAGTGGGATTGTATACCATTTTGCACCCAGGAATAGCAATGCCAATTAAAATAAAAAACAAAAAAGGGCATTTCTACCCCAGGGACGTGAAGAAACAACACATTACTCAGTACATGAATTATAGGTACCTACATGGAAGGAATGTCTATGAGGCCCAGTGTGTAAATGGTTCTTAGAACAGCCCTGGGCAAATGTCTCAGGCCCCATAATTTGCAAGTCTCTGGGCAGCTGCCTGTAAATCTTGTCTCAACCACATTCTGCCTCTCTGTCCACATTTAGAAGAACCACATGTGGCCTGTGATGGTATGAGTGAGGTGCTCCCCTCTCTCTGCACTGCCAGAGCCATGAGGATTTTGAATAACAGAGGACAGGTGGTGCACTGAGGAAAAAAGTATCCATGATAGTTCATAAAAAAGATGATGGGTCACAGCTTTCTCTTTCTTGTAGTCTTCTATCTTGGTTCTTTGATTCCCATAAACACTTCTTCTTAAAACAATAACATTATTTGTTGTTGTTCTCCAGATTTAATTCGGTTCTAAGTGTCTCTGAAAAGTTTGGGACTTACTGCTTTGAAAGTGAACCCTGACAAAGCATTCAGTGAGGTCCACACACAGAAGGTACCAAGTATCTGCTCCATGTGCTTGCAGAGTACCAATGGGTAGCCATGCATTGACATGGAGAGGCATTAGTGGATAGATGGTTTCTTTCACTGGAATCCTATGGTTATGATTTTTATGAGTTTTTCTATGGACAATAAAGATGTTGCTCCAGTATTTGAGAAATATCAAAGGCATTTGTCTTAATTTTGACTTTGTTCTTATGAGTTTCCTTTGAGACCAGTAAAAAAAAGCTTGAATTGAAATTTCAAGGGATGGCTTGAGCTACTCTGGGAGTATAACTCAGGCTTTGCTGGAGCCAAGAAGAGAATCAGTGGCCATCAGCAAACATGACCCCATGTCTGGGGTATTCAGTCCTAGATGAGAGTCTCAGGATTGGAAAGGACCTTAACACTTTTCAGGTCCACCTACTCATTCTGTTTTGCATCCCCACTATGACAGGTTGCCCATCTCTGCCTCTGCTCCCCAAGATGTTCCATTCCATAGAACAGAGACTGCAAACTAGCAGCCCATAGAAGTGTTTTGCTTAGCTTGCCTAATGTTTAAATATATTTATTTTCAATTTAGCTGCTAACGTTTAAAAATTGGAAGAGTCCTCATTAATTCTCATAACTCTGGCTTCTCCTGAAAATCATTTAGCACCATTGGTGCCACATTCTTACTGGCAACAAAAGCCTAGAACTGAGTAGTGGCTCCCACATTTAGATAGGCATATGCTTTTGGGTTCACCACAGTTTCCATCCAGACTGCCTTTAACTCATTTCTGTTCCCTCGGTAGGCCTGTGCATCTCTGGCTTCTGTTCTGGAACCTGTATCCACTGGCTTGATACCATGAGAAACCAACTCTAATCAATATGTGTGTCTACGTCTTTATGAAGGAGAATACACCACTTGTTTATAGACTTCCTGCTATGCTTCATATTTTCTTCTCACTTCTAATTTGTGTCTCCACAATCTATTAATATTCTAGCTCATTTGGGTCAGCAATTTTTTGTTTTTTTCACAGGGTCTACTGTTCTTTAATAGGTCCCATGAAGCTGGATAAAGGAACGAATATGGCCCCTACCCTGGAGATGTTAATAGCTCATTTAGGCAAAGTAGAAAAATAGATATTTGGTTGGCTTTTACTGTACATGAAGTGAGAAATAGATCAGGATGAGCCCTTTCACCCAGGTGTGGAAACCTGCCCTGCTGCAGCTGCAGGGAAGTTGTACTGGCTAGGTGGCTCTGCTGAAGCTGAGAGGACAACTGGGGCTTTCAAACATTCTGTGCCATTAGACTTGACTTGAGAGAAGCAGAATATGTAATCACCCATGTGGGAACTGGGTCTGATATCTATCTCTGATTTTTAATGTTATCAAAGCACATTTCTTAAACTCATGCTTTTTCTGGGCTCACTTGTTGTTGTTTATTGTGCTTAGCTCAAACCATGGGAAAGCTAACATTTACTTTACATTCATATTCAAAATACATTGGGATTATGGTCGCTTTTGGGTGGTCTAAATGTCTCCTCAAACTTGGATAGGGCCCACCCAGTTGTTAGAGAGAGATTTTCCTACTTATACAGTAATAACAGGGCTTAATTTTATTAAATCTATATCTTTACCTATATACGCATACCTACGTATATAGAAAAAGAGAAAGAAAAACAAATAGGGAAATTGTTACTGTAGAAAAAAATACTTTACAAAAATTTAAAACAAACATTTGTCTCTCCGTTGTCACAAGAAGACAGCAGTGAGTACACACTTGACTACATTCTGAACTCCCAGCATTTCCATGTGGTCTTTTCCACTGGCCCTCACTGGTTCCCCAGCTGTTTCACATCAACAGACACTGGCATGAAGCACCTACATTTACTGGGTAAATCCATTATTAGTTAGGGAAAGGGGAATCATTTCAAGTAAAATAAAGGATAGCCCAGAACTTTATTCCAATTCAAACCCAACTCCAATTTCTGAAATTCTAATCTATTTAGCTGACATTTTTAACGGTAGCTTTTTCAAACCTTAACCCTATTAGAGGGTGACTTGACTGGCAACAACACTGTCATATCACACAAAAAGGTTTTTTTCTGATGCTGTTTCTGGCCTATTTGAAATTAGAAGCTCTAGCAATCTACTAAGACTATATAATCTTGCTAGAATTTTAGCCCAATATTGAGGCCGATGGGTTTGGATAAAGGTCAGAGAAATCTGTGGTAACATCTTGATGTATATGTTTCCATATAAAAATATGAGAAAAAGAGAAATACAGTGTGGGTGTAAATGTATTAAAGAAAAAAATTTGTGAATTCAGTCTTTCATAAATTTAAATAGTTTTGGTTCTTGTCCAAAGTAGCATTCCAATTGAAACAGAAACAATTCAGTTTGCCATAAACATGCTAAGTGGTAAGTAGAGTTGCTCACAATCTATGTAATCAGGGGGAAATACTTATGTCCAGTCTGACTGAGGTCATCCAGAGAACTTCCAAGAA
The DNA here is from genome assembly GCA_029593785.1 of Cabassous unicinctus. Taxonomy (NCBI): domain Eukaryota; kingdom Metazoa; phylum Chordata; class Mammalia; order Cingulata; family Chlamyphoridae; genus Cabassous; species Cabassous unicinctus. The sequence continues at coordinate 9,100 of JAQZBX010091418.1, forward strand.
TAGGAGATTAGGCAGAGTACTGTAGGAGAGTAGACCTTGGAAGAGAAGCTCCGATAATTTACTTAAATAACTTGTTCCACGGGAAGCAGAAAGAGATGAAACCAAAATTAGTAAGACCAAGATCTAGAGACAAGACTTAAAACTGGTAGTAGGAAAAAACAAAACAAAACAAAACAAAAACTGGTAGTAGGTACAGACAGAGCTTCTACCGGTACAATTGAAAAAAAAAAAAAATCCCTTTTGTTGAATATGAGTGCCCCTCACTTTACAGAATGGAGTTATTTCTAAGAGCTTACATGTAAACCAAATCTCAAGAAAGTGATTCCTATTGGAGAAACAACTGGAAGAACCCTTTATGGTTCTTTTACAGAGATTCCTTTGTAAATCCAGGCACTGTAGAATTAAGGAGGGTTTGTTAATTTGGTCATGGTGTAAGTTTGACTTTTCTTATGATGAGATTTTCTTTTTAATGGCACAACTTTTGTTTGTATATCCAACTGAGCCACTTGAAGGGCAAAGTTTATTTCTTGGGTAATTTATTATGGTTTATCTGTTTTGTGAAGATATTATTTCTACTCTATAAAGCCTAGTTAAGGGCTGCTTGCTATTCATCTGGCACCATAGCTATTATGTAAATAAATTTATCTTTGATTTTTAAGGATTTCCTTTGTGGAGTATGGCCTCAAGATCAGAGGACAAACATTTAAATTATCCCCACCCCCCAGTCACCATGTAATAGGGAGAAAGGGGGTCGTCCTCTGACTTGAATAGAAAACAACTGGGAGAAAAAGAGGTGGGGAAGAGATGGCAAGGCATTGGTGTGATTAGCAAACATGTTTTAAGAACTTGTTACAGACAAATTCTGTCTTTATGGGAGACATGTGAAACCCACTCCTCTGACCATTTCCTTTGGAATCACACCACAGGGCTATCTTTTTATTTGCTTTCAGCCACAGCTGTTGACTCAGTGAGATGGCGTGAACTGTTGTCTTTCCTGCTGCAAAGCTCATTTGGCTGCTGAGCCATCCTTCAGGACTGGGCACCTGGAGATGAATGTAGGGGAGATTCCTGCTGTGGATTGGGGGAAGAGGAAATGAGAGAGTGGAGACCAGCAGGCATTTGAGTCACCAGCCTCCCTGGGTCCAGCACTTTAGAATTAAGGAGCAGGTTTCGACTCGTTTTCCCCAAGAGTGTGCCCTGGCTCCAGCCCACCATGGCTGCTGCCTCATCCATCCCATATGGGTTCAAGGGGGTGCTTCCAGATCAGTGGCTAAAACCACTTCTTTGCTGGTTCAACCAGCCCTCCGTTGTCTGACAGCATGAATAGGAAGGAGAAATACAGGGGAGTAGAGGAGAAAGGAGACCCTCTACTGAGAAGTATTCATTTCTCTCACTCAACATTCCCATTTGTAAAATGAGAATAATGTTATTCACCTCAAGTGATATTAGAAGGATAAATAGAAATGTAGGCACAAAAAGCCTACAGAGGTTCTGGCCCATAGAACACACAAAATTTACTGATGTGAATCTGAGTCTCACTGTTGGTGTCAGTGCCAGCCCCAGCTCTGGTGGGAAGGGGAAGCAACAGAACGTGGTGAGATGTCCGTGGCCTCTTACAAATGCAGCCATGTGTGATACTGTGCACGAGTTGGCCAAACTTACTGAATCTTGTGAGCTATTGCCTCTTAGTTTCAAATCTACATACTCTACTCTGAGACTCTGGTAGCCTGGTTCTCCCTTTGTCACCTGGTTCTCTGTGAGATTATGCCAACACAGAGCATTAGAAGAAGACCAGAAGGCAAGAGGAAGGAGGCATGGATGTGCTCCCTGCTGTTTCTGATAGCATTGCACTGGCAATGCCTTTGGCTCTAGCAGCGCAGTTGAGTCCCATCTCCAACTTTTCCCTGCACCCCAGAACCAGTCTCAGTGCTCCCCCTCGGAGACAACAGCACCAGCTTGGTGGTGCCCCTCCTCTGAATTCTGAGTCCCAGTTCCACAGCATGTCTCCTCAACTTTCGAGGTTTCAATAACCCCAACATCTTTCCTGTATTTAGAAGTGGTAGCTGCTTTTTGCAATTAATATCTCTGTGTTATCTCAGTGTGTCCTTTTGATTTTTCAGTTCTTGAACATCTGTTCTCTTATTTTCTCATATTTTAGCATAAAGCTTAGCTTACTGTACACACTGTTCTGCACCTTGCTTTTTTCACATAACAATGTATCTTGTGGCTATTTCCAGGTCTGTGCATAGAGATCTTCCCCATTCTTTATATTAGCCACATATTATTTCTTTAGGTTAATATGCCATACTTTAGTGTTCCATTGGTGGACATTTGGCTTATTTCAATATTTTGCCACTCAAACAATGCTTCAGTGAATGGCATGGCAATATTACATACATCCCACATCATTTTGCATATGTGGTAGTATATCTATAGGACAAATTTTGCAAAGTGGAATTGCTTAGGTCTGAGGATATAGCATTTATTTTTATTTTTTATTTTTTTAAACAATTGATTGAAGTATATCATTCATACATGAACATACATAAACTATAAGTGTTCAGTAAACATCATGATCTTACAAAACAAACATGCATAACATCATATAGGGCTCCCACACATCACCCCCTAACAAACTTCCTGCATTGTTGTGAAACATTTGTTAACAAATCATGAAAGAGCATCGTCAAAGTATTACTACTAACTATAGTCTGAATCTTCCTCCCCTATACATTTTTTTAAGGATTTATTTATTTACTTTTATCCATTTTTACCCACTTCTCCCCCCATTTTTGCTGTTTCTGTGTCCATTTGCTGGGCAACTCTGTGTCCGTTTCTGCCCTCTCTTCTAATCCTTCTCCTCCTGTCTTCACTGGGATTCGATCCTCGGAATCTCCGATGTGGGAGAGAGGCGTCCTACTGCCTGCACCACCTTAGTTCCTGGTTTTTCAGTGTGTCTTGTCTTGGCTTTCCCTTGTGTCACTCTCCTGTTACATCATTGTCTTGCTGCGTGGCTTGCGGGGCCTGGAAGCACACCCACGCACGGGGCCTAGTTGCCCATGCACCTTCTATATTTTTCTTTTTTTCCTTTTTACCAGGAGATCCCAGGGGTCAAACCCAGGTCCCTCCATATGGGAGACAGATGCCCAACCACCTGAGCCACATCTGTTCCCCTGCTATATCACCTAAGGTTGACCAAAGATACCCAAAGTTACAGTCTTTTCCCATACAGGATGGCCATATAATAAATCAGGCTTAGTTTATCACCAGCATTCTAAAAACCAGACCTAGGGAGAAAAACT
>JAQZBX010091419.1:0-12388 GCA_029593785.1 Cabassous unicinctus
TTCTGTGCCCTGCTCTCAGCCCTCGTGGCTTCTGTGCCCTGCTATCAGCCCTTATGCCTTCTGCGCCCTGCTCTCACCATGTGCCCCCTGTGTGGATCAATACACAAGTAAAACCTGGGCATTTATAATCTATAATGGGAAAATATAGTCTATAAATCAGCCCTCTTTATCATTCTTTAGCCCCTTACCCTCTACCAGGGACCAATGATCTGTTATTATCTCCCATTTCTCTTCAATCTCCACCTTAATAAATTACTGGCCTCACTAAAAAAAAATAATTATTATTATAATTGTCCAGCACTGCAATTGTAAGTTTCAAGATAATAAGTTTCCTTTTAATATATTGGACTCATTTTTTAAAAATTTTATTGTAATATTCATACATGAACACACAATTAATAAGTGTATAGTAAAAGTTGTGAACTTACAAAACAAATATGCATGACATCCTACAGGGATTCCCTACATCAACCCACCACCTTGCATTGTTGTGAGACATTTATTATAATTTATGAAAGAATATCATCAAAATCTTACTACTAACTCTAGTCGATATATTACATTTTGAGTATTTTTCCCTCAAACCACCCTATTATTATTTTTTAAAATATATTTTTATTACAGAAGTTGTGAACTTACAAAACAATCATGCATGTGTAGAATTCCCATACAGCACCCCTTCATCAATATACCACACTGTGGAATATTTGTTACAGGTTATGAGATAATATCATCAGACTATTTCCACTAACTATGGTCCATTGCTTACATTTGGCACACTTTTTCCACACTCCCCCATTATGAACACAGTACATATTTGGCATAAATGCATGAATATTACAGTACTGCTGTTAACCACAGTCCATAGGTCATGCCAATTGTATTTTTCCCATGCTTCTACACATTCTCATCACCTTTCAATAGTGATATACATCTGCTCTAGCTCACAGAAGGAACCTCTTGCATCTGTACCATCAACCACAATTCTCAGCAACCTGTGTCTTCACTGTTATTCAGTCCCTAGATTATTCTTTTGCTTTCTTTCAATTGACCTTTACATTCCTAGACTAACCTTTCTAGTCACATTCCCATTTATAAACCAGCTTCTGCTCACTATAGTGTGTTACTATCAGCTTTATATATTTCCACACTTTTGCAATCAAGTTAATTAAAACTTCTACATACATTAAGCATCAGCAGACTTTCTCAGAGTTCCTCTTTTCTCTTAATAATCTACACTCTAGGCTTTAACTCCATGTTTCTTCTTCATATTTAGTTCATATTAATGAGACAAAGCAGTATTTGTCCTTTGTGTCTGGCTTACCTCACTTAGTATAATATCTTCAAGATTCATCCATGTAATCATTTGTGTCCATTTTCTTTTCTTCTTACTACAGTATAGTATTCCATCATATGTATATACCACATTTTGTTTATCCATTCATTGGTTAATGAACACTTAGGTTGTTTCCATGTTTTGGCAATTGTGAATAATGTCACTATGAACATTTGTGTGCAGATGTCTGTTTGTATCACAGTTTTCAGTTCTTCTGGATATATTCCTAGTAGAGGAATTGCTGTATCATATGGCAGTTCTATATTTAGCTTCCTGAGGAACTGCTAAACTGTTTTTCACAGAGACTCGACCATATTACAATCCCACCAACAGTGAAAGAAGGTTCCTATTCTCAACAACCCCTCAAGAACTTATTGTTTTCTGATTTTTAAAAAAATAATGGCCATTCTATGTTGTGTGATGATCTCTCATTGTTGATTTGATTTGCATTTCCCTAATAGCTAGTAATATGGAAATTATTTTCATGTGCTTTTTGTTCTTTTGATTTCCTCTTTGGAAAAATGACTACTTAAAATTTTTGCACACTTTTTAAATGGATTGCTTGCCTTTTTTTTTTTAACAGAGATTTTTTGTGTTGTTGTTTTTAAAAGATGCTTAGATTACATAAAATGCTACATAAAAAAATGTAAGGGATTCCTATATGCACCACTCCCCACATCTCCCACTTTTACCCGCATTAAAAACTTCTTTCATTTGTGTGGTACTTTCATTGCAATTGATGAACACATTTTGGAACATTGTCACTAAGCATGGATAATAATTTACATTGCAGTTTACATTCTCTCCCATACAATTCTGTAGGTCATTGCAGATATATAATGTCTGTATCTGTCATAGCAATATCATTCAGGACAATTCCATCCTGAAAACACCCCCATATTACAACTCTTTTGCCCTCTCCCTGACCTCAGCTCCTCCAGTAGCCACTGTCTCCACATCCATGATATAATTTCATCCATTGCTAGAATCACAAAAAGTCTATAGTAGAATACCAGTAAATCTACTCAAGTCAATATTTTATTCCCCAATCCTGAGGATTCTGTGATGGTGATGCCAACTCCACCTCTAATTGAGAGGGGGCTTAGATCCCATATGGCTGATGGATGGAACTTTCTTGTTTGCAGTTGTAGACTCGCTCAGTTCTTTGTATGGTGGTTGTCAATCATCACCTCCTTGTTAGTTGTCCTGGGTGAGTCCAATGAACTGGAGAGTAGGTGTTACAATTCTGTTGATGCTCAAGGCTCAGCTGGCATATGAACAGCCCAGAAATTCAAGTCTCTTGGAAGGAAAATTATCAACTCCAGTACCAGCTGTAGATTCAAAAAGAAGGGATGGAAGAGGCATGTGTAGAGAAGTCACACCTGAATCCAACTCCATCACACTTGGGAGCAAAAACTCCAAAGTAGGGCCCACTGCCAGACACCAAACTCCATAGCCCTCAGGAGCCCTACTATGTGGGGAAGTATCTACTTTGACATCTCCTCCTGAGAAAAGCAAACTATTACAACTCTGAAGAAGTTCCGGCTCACTTTGAAGTGTCTTAGCCATATACACTTATTTGTCTTTACCTTTCCCCTTCTATTCAAGGTCTTTTTCCAGTTGCATCACCAGCCCATGCTTGGTGGTAATTCCCTAGTGCCAGGGAGGCTCATCCCCAAGAGTCATATCCCACACTGCGTGGTAGATAATGCATTCATATGCTGATTTGGCTTAGAGAAAGGCCACATTTGAGCAACAAGGAGGATCCTAGTAGGTAATACTTAGGCTCCCTACAACACTAGGCTAAGTTGAAATTTCAACAGCAAAGGTACATAAGAATAGTAATCAATATCAAAGGCCCATCAATGGACTATTTTTCTTCACTAGACATTGCACCTGTACTTGGGGGACTGTTGCTGTTCCATTAGAGAATGTGGCAGAGCTCCCAGGATAGGAATTCAATGTTCTTTTGGTTGTTGTGGGAAACTCTATTCCCTATGGCAATGCCTCATGAACATTTGAACACATTTATATACCTTATATTTATGCCCAGGTGAACTTCCTCCCATATACCCCCCATCACTAACACCCTACACCAATGATTCTCCCCTGTCCCAGTTGTAACCCTTCTGTGGTGTACATCCTTTTCAAAAATGAAGTCAAGAATATCACCAAATACAATTAATAGGAAAATGAAATAATGATAAGTTTAAACATAAGAAATAATATACATAATAATTTAGAAAACCTAAAACTAAAATAAAGTAAAAAAGAAATTGAGATATGGGTATGGGTAAGGGTATGAGGTTGAAAGTACAGGGGTAGGAATGCTCTTATGGCAATATGACAAGGGAGTGTCACTGGTTTAGGGTGTGGTTAGGGGGACATTCAGGATGGGGTTCATCTTGAGCAGGATTCTGGGGAATGTGTGATTGTGCATCCTGTCAAAATGTATTGTGTCGGTGGGTGGAGACCTATGTGGTGAGCGGGAAGGAGATGGACCCCCATCTTTGGGAGTACCAATTCACCCAGAAACAGACAGGTGGGTGTCTCTTATGAGCAAGGGTGGATTCTAATAGAGGAGGATAATCAGCTTGTCAAGACCTCTTGTTGCATGTAACTATGAATCTTCTCATCCAATGAGTCAAGACAGGGGGTTGTCATGTGCCCCGGGGGGGGGGATGGGAAGGGAGGAAAAGAATAGATCAAACAGGGGATATTTAGTGGTTAGGGGAAACGTTTTTCATTACCTTACAGGGATGGACACAGGACATGGTAAATATCATCAAAAGTTATTAAATTATGCAGTCTAAAATGTAAAATATACTGTAAACAACTGACAATGTTTAGTAGCTATGTTTCACTATCTGTATAAGAGTTATAACAATGCTAACATCCACATACAAAAGGTATTAATATAGGATGAAGAAAGTGGGAGGAGGTTGGGTATATGAGAGTCTCTAGTATTCTGTGTGTGACTTTTCTGTGACCTAAAACTTATTTGAGAATTAAATGAAAATTTGGGAGACATTGTGGAGAGTGAAAGGGAAGGTGCCATGGTACAGACTGGACACCCGATAATACAGTGATAAAAAGAAAAAATAATAATAATATATTTTTTAAATTAAAAATTTTTTTTTGTTTTTTTTTCCATTTTTTTAATGTTCCAAGCTTTAATTTTCTTTTAAATTTAGTTTTTTTTCTGAGTTTCCATGTATTTTATCCTTACATTTAAGCTTATCATTATTATTTCATTTTCCTATTAACTGTATTTGGCTATTATATGGGGTTCATCTTCAAGAAAGGTTTAGATCCCAGAAGGGTTACAACGGGGCAGCACAGAATCATTGGTAGGGGGTGTCTGGGATGGGGGTTTCATGGGAGGAAGTTCACCTGATTATACATGAAAGATATATAAAATTGTTCAAATGATCAAGGGGTGGGGCATGGTCACAGTGGGTAGACAATCACTCAATAAAGGAGGGAATACTGAATTCCAGCATGGAGAGCTCTGCCACATTCTCCAAGGGAGCAGCAACACTCCCCCGAGTCAGGGACAGTGTCTGGCAAAGGAGGATGGTCCACTGAAGGTTTCTTATTATTGATGATTAGCCTTAGGAGTCTATGCTCTTGTAATTGAAACTTAGCCTACTGTTATGGGGTGCCTAAGGGTTGCCACCTGAGAGCCTCCTTGCTACTCAAATGTGGCCGGTCTCTAAACCAAACTCACCATATGAAGGCATTACCTTCCCACCAGCAAGGGACATGACTCCCAGGGATGAGCTTCCCTGGGAGTAATACCAAGTGCCAACTGGCAATACAGCTAGAAAAAGAGCTTGAATAAAAGGGGGCAAAGGTAAAGACAAATGAGTTCATGTGCCTAAGAGACTTCAAAGAGAGTCGGGAGGTCATCCCAGAGGTAACACTTACACACACCTCAGTCGGATCTCATAGAACACCAAAGTTGATATCACCCCATACAGAGGGGCTCCTGAGGCCTCTGGAGACACCGAGGTCCTATATAAGGGGGGATAGCTCCAGAGATTGATGCCTTATCAGTGGACTCTACTTTGGAATCAGTGCTCCTGAGAGTGCAGAGTTGGATTCAAAGAAGTCCTCCCTGCACATGGTCCATCTGTCCCTTCTATTCAAACCTATATGTGATGCTGGAGTTTGTAGGTGTACTTCCAGAGACTGCAGCCTTTGGCCTGCCCATGTGCCATCTGTGCCTGGAATCTCAGTGGAGCTGCAACTCTTACTCTACAGCTCAATGGATTCACTCAAGTCACCTGGTGAGGAGACAATGATGGACAACAGCCATCCCAGGGAATGGAGAGAGTCTGCAGCTACAGGCAGGATAATCCCACCCATCGTGTCCATGGGATATAAGCTCCTCTCACTTGGAGGTGCAGTGGACATCACCATCCCAAACTCCTCAGGATTGGGGGAAGAGCTATGGCCTAAAGTGGACTTAATGGTATTCTGTTGTAGACATATTGTGATTCAAGCAATGGAAGATGTTACAAAAGTTAGGGGGAACCAGTGGCCACTGGATGTTTTCATCGCAGTGAAGGGAAAAGCAGTTGTAATACAAGGGCTTTTTCAGAACTTGGGAATTATACTGAGTGACATTACTATGACAGATATAGGCCATTTTATATAAGCATATACCATGCAGAACTGTGTGGGAGAGAGTGTGTCTACAATGGGAACTAATGTCGATGCTTATTGGCAAAGCCCCAGAATATGTATATCCATTGCAGGTGATTTGCCACACTAACAAAAGAGGTTTATGTGGATGTTATGGGAGGTATGAGAGGTAGGGAACATGGGAATCCCTGTAATTTTTGTGTAACATTTTTATAATCAAAGCATCTTTTAAAATGAAAAATAAAAAATTCCTGATAAAGATTAACAATGTTTTTCAAAAACACAGATAGAAATATATCAAAGTATCCATGAAACAGTTCAAATTCAATAACCAAAACACCTATTGCAGGCTGGATTGTGTGGAAAAGAATATAATTTACATAGTTGAAGGAAAACATTATTTCAGCCTTTCATGGAAAGTGCTTCACATTAATTTGAAAATTTTGAAATACTTTTACACTGGAAATCTCACCATTGGAAACCTCAATGAAATAAATGTATAGAGAACAATGCTTAGTACTGCATTGTTGATAATGATACAAAAGGAAAAATTAAACCATTACTCATTGATGGAGGAATATAGAAAAACTTAGTGGAGCCACATTATATACTATTAAGCAGTCATTAAAATGAAAGAGCAGTTGCAGCTGAGAAAGAATGCCCAGTCAAGTATTATATATGGAGGAAAAAAAGATGCAGAGTAGCATATAAAAAAATGAGACCACTTGGTTAAAAAAATAACAAACATCTGAATATTTTTCAATACATGAATATGTATATATGTGTGAATCATGGAATAGATATGTATATTTGTATAACTGGGTTTGATTATTAAGGCATGAATAATAAAACAAGCTATTTACCAGATAGTTTAAAAAAAAAAAAAAGAAGGGTTGGAAGAAATAATAACTGAAAATTTCCCAACCCTATTGGGGGAGGATGATATACATTTTCAGGAAGCACAGCACACTCCAAACAGTGTAAATCCCAACAGGCCTACTCCAAGACATATACTTGTCAAATTGTACATTTCTCAAGACAAGAGAGAATGCTGAGAGCAGCAAGAGAATAGAGAACCATCATGTACAAGGGAAGCCCAATAAGATTATTTGCTAATATCTCATCTAAATAAATGGAGGCAAGAAGGCAGTGTTATGACATAGTTAAGGTGCTAAAAGAAAAAGTCTTCCAGCTAAGAATTCTCTATCCAGCAAAGCAGGGATTAAAAAATAATGGAAAACTCAAAATATTCAAAGATAAGCAGAAATTAGGATAGCATGCCAATAAGACACCTGCCCATCAAGAAATACTAAAAGGAATAATGCAGGTTGAAAGGGAAAAAAATAGAAGAGAGAATTGGAGGAGAGTGTAAGAAAAACATAATAATAATAAAAAGCAAAAAGAGAAATAAAAACAACCTTTGACATACATAAACCCCCAAAAATGTGGCTAATGTAAGTAATTCCTTGAGAGTTATAACACTGAATGTTAATGGACTAAACTCACCAGTCAATAGACACAGATTGGCAGAATGGATAAGGAAATATGACCCATCTCTATGCTGCCTGTAAGAAGCCCACCTTAGACCCAGGGACACAAGGAGGCTGAAAGTGAATGGTAGGAAAACAATTTTACAAGCAAACAACCAAAAAAGGTGGGAGCAGCTATACTAATATTGGACAAAATAGATTTTAAATGCAAAACTATTGTAAAAGTCAAAGAAGGACAGTATATATTAGTAAAAAGGGTAATCTTTCAAGAAGAAAGAACAATCATAAACATTTATGCACCTCAAAAAAATGAGGAAACATTAGAAAATCTAAGTGGAGAAATAGATGCCTCTACAATTATAGTGGGGAACTTTAATACTCCACTATCAACATTAGACAAGACATCTCAACAGAGAATCAATAAAGAAACAAATACTCTGAATAATACTTTAGAGGATCTGGACCTAATAGACATATACAGAACATTAAACCCAAATACTGTGGGATATACTTTCTTCTCGAGTGCACATGGATCATTCTCCAAGATAGAACACATTCTAGACCACAGAACAACTCTCAATGAATTAAGAAAGATGGAAATTATACAAAGAAATTTCTTTGACCACAATGGAATGAAGCTGGAAATCAGTAAGGGGAAGAGAATCAGATTAGGTCCAAAGATATGGAAGTTAAACAGCACACTTAGGCAAGAAAAAGTTATAAAAGGCATCCAAATTGGAAAGGCAAAGGTAAAAATTACACTATTTCCAGACAACATAATCTTATACCAAGAAAGCCCTGAGAAATCAACAACAAAGCTTTGAGAGCTTGTAAATGAGTTCAGTAAAGTTGTAGATTATAAGATAAATGCACAAAAATCAGTAGCATTTCTGTACACCAGGAATGAGTTATCTGCAGAGGAAATCAAGAAAAAAAAATCCCATTTACAATAACAACAAAAAGAATCAAATGCCTAGGAATTAATTTAACTAGAAATGTAAATGATTTATATGAAGAAAATGAGACAACACTGTTAAAGGAAATCAAAGAAGACTTACATAAATGGAAGAATATTCCCTGTTCATGGATGGGAAGACCAAACATCATTAAGATGTTTATCCTATCCAAACTGATCTACAGATTTAATACAGTCCCAATAAAAATCAACACAGCATTATTTTTAATGAGTTGGAATGACTAACTATGAAATTTTTTTGGAAGGACAAGAGGGATCGTATAGCCAAAAACATATTGAAAAAGAAAACTGAAATTGGAGGAATCACACTACCTGACTTTAAAACATACTACAAATCTACAAATCTACAAATCTACAGTGGTTAAAACTTCATGGTATTGTCACAAGGATAGACATATCAACCAAAGGAACCAAATTGAGAGTTCTGATATAGATCCTCGCATATACACTCATCTGATACTTGACAAAACCACTAAACCCATTCACCTGGGGAAAATGGACTCTATAACAAATGGTGCCTGAAGAACTGGATATCCATATCCAAAAGAATGAGAGAGGAACACCATCTCATCTTATACAAAAATCAGCTCAAGATGGATCAAATATCTAAATATAGGAACCAACACCATAAAGACCTTAGAAGATAATGTAGGGAAGCATCTACAGGACCTTATAATAGGAAATGGTTTCATGAACTTCATACCCAAAGCATGAGCAGTGAAAGAAAACATAGTTAAATGGGTTCTCCTCAAAATTAAAATCTTTTGCACCTCAAAGGAGTTTGTCAAGAAAGTGAAAAGACAGCCTATCCAATGAGGAAAAAGTATTTGGGAACCATATATATGTTAGGAACCTAATATCCAGCATGTATAAAGAAATCCTACACCTCAAAAATAAAAAGACAAGCAACCCATTTAAAATATGGGCAAGTGATTTGAGCAGATGTTTCTCCAACGAAGATATACAAATAACTAAAAAGCACATTTAAATATGCTCAACATCACTAGCTATTAGGGAAACTCAAATCAAACTACAATGACATACCATCTTACACCCATTAGTCTGGTGGCCATTAAAAAAACAGAGGACCAGAAGTGTTGGAGAGGATGTGGAAGAATGGGAAACCTCATCCATTGCTGGTAGGAATGTAAAATGATACAGCGATTGTGGAGGACAATTTGGGGTTTCCTAACAAAACTAACTATAGACCTGCCATATGATCCAGCAATTCCACTGCTGGGCATATATCTAGAAGATTTGAAAGCAAGGACATGAACAGATTTATCCACACCAATGTTCATAGCGGCATTGTTCACTACTGCCACAAGTTGGAATCAAACCAGGTGCCCATCAACAGATGAACGGATACACAAAATATGGTATATACATACAATGAATATTACTCAGCTGTAAGAAGGAATACAGTAGAAACACATGGGATAACATGGATGAATCTTGAGGACCTTATGTTGAGTGAAGCAAGCCAAGCATTGAAGAACAAATATTACATGGCTTTAATATAAATTAAGCAATCGAGCAGACTCAGAGATCTAGAGTCTGGAAGATAGGTTTACAGGAAATAGAAAGGGAGAAGAATTTTGTGAGCCAATGGCCATACAGGCAAAATATATGATAAGATGGAAGTGAGTAGTTGGGCAGTGAAGGGATATGACAGGCTTGCAGTGATAATATCAAGTTGGGTGGTACAGGTTTGACAAGGGGCCAATGTGGGGTGGGTGGGTTGTATGGTCCTTGGAACTGGGGAGAGGGTTTGGGAAGGGAGCATGTGAACACTGGGAATTGGCAGGTACATGATTGAAATTACAATGTTAGGGATGCTCATTTGGCAACATAACAAGGAAGGGTTACTGATTTACATTATTAGATGGGGGCATTCGGGCCAGGGCACACCTGGGGTAGGCTTCTAGGGAGTGAACATTTTGGCATAGTGTGTTGCATCAGTGGGTAGAGACCCATATAAAGAGCAGGAAGGAGTCAGACTCCCATCCTGGGGAGGCTCAATCTGTTCTCAAAAATAGTGGTGGGTGTCTCTTGAGAGCATGGGCAGTTCCTAATAGGGAAGGACAGACCAATGTGTCAAGCTCTCATTGTTGTTACATGTAACCATGAATTTTGTCCTTCAAGGAGTGAAACCTGGTGGTCGCTAAGGGCCCTGAGGCAAGGGGGAAGGAAGAATATAACAGATGGAAGAAGGGGTATTTAGGAGACAAAAGAAATGTTCTGCATATCTTGCAATGATGGATACAGGCCATGTTAAATTTCATCAACAGTTTATGAAAGTATATGATCTAAAGTAAAAACCATATTATAAACCATTGATCATGGTTTGTAGCTATTTTTTCAATATTTATACATCTGTTGTGTCAAATGTACCGTCCACATATAAAAAGGTTATTAAAATAGTATAGGGTAAAAGGAAGAGTATGTTGGGTATATGGGAGTCCCCTATAGTCTTTATGTGACTTTACTGTCACCTAAAATTTCTTTGAAGACAAAATGAAAAAAAAGTAAGACACTGGGGAAGAAATGGAAGATAATGTCACTATACATTCAAGTCAACAGATATTACAGTGATGAAAAGCAAAATGTCAAAAAAGGTTTTAACTTAAAATATTTTTCATTATTTTTTTAATATCCCAATTTTTAATTTTATTTTAGTTTTAGTTTCCTAAATTATTATGTATTTTATTTCTTACATTTAAACCTATCATGATTATTTCATTTTGCCATTAATTGGATTTGGTGAAATACTTGGCTTTATTTTTGAAGAAGTTTTGTACCACAGAAGGGTTACAACTCTGGCAGGGGAGGATTGTAGTTATGGGGTACAAGTGATGGGTTACATTGGAGGAAGTTCACCTGGACATACATATAATGTATATAAATGTGTTCAAATGTTAATGTGGCATTGCAACAGTGGGTAAAGAGTAAAACAATAACTGAAAGAATATTGAATTTCCATCCTGGAGAGCTCTGCCACATTCCATAGTGGAACAGCAACAATCCCACAAGTGCAGGGGCAATGACTAGTGAAAAATGTTGGCCCATTGATAATGATAACTATGCTTATGAGCCTTTGCTCTTGAAAATGCAACTTAGCCTAGTGTTGTAGGGTGCCTAAAAATTACCTCCTTAGAGCCTCCATGTTGCTCAAATGTGGCCAAACTCAGCAAATAACTGCATTACCTTCCCCCAGCATGGGACATGACTCCTGGGGATTAGCCTCCCTGGCACCGAGGGATTACTACCAAGTTCCAACTAACAATGAAACTGGAAAAAGACCTTGAATAAAAGGGGGAAAAGGTAAAGTCAAATGAGTTTATATGACTAAAAGACTTTAAAGTGAGTTGGAAGTTCATCCCAGAGGTAGCACTTATACACATCTCAGTAGGATCTCCTAGACTGCCAAAGTTGAAACAACACCAAATAGTAGGGCTCCTGAGGGCTCTGGAGACACCCAGGTCCTATGGTCATGGATTGAGCAAAGATCCATGCAGTCAACTGTGGGAAGGAAATTTCAGAAAGAAGAGAATATGGAAAATGTCCGGGTACCATCCTGATTAATGTGCTTAGCACAGTGTTAGGAGGTCAGTGTGGCTGCACCTAAATGAACATAAAGACACAATAAACAGCATGACTTCATCAATATCATTTTAGATCTTTTTGTAAAAGTTTTGATTTTTACTCTTACTGTGATGGGAACTTGTGTAGATTTTGTGAAGAAAAGAGACATGACCCAACTTACTTTTTAACAGTAACACTGTTGCCCCTATATTGAGGTTAGACTAAAGAGTATTAGGCAGAAAACATGGGCAAATGTAGAAGGCTTCAGTGATAATTTAAAGACTGAGATGCTTCCATTTTGAGCAATTGTGAATAAAGCAACCCAAGTGTCCACCAACCAATAAATAGATA
>JAQZBX010091420.1:0-12394 GCA_029593785.1 Cabassous unicinctus
CTTTGCCTCCCAGTTCTGAGACCTTTTGCAGTTCACTTACATTGTCTTCAAGACTATAAACCAGTTCTTATCCCCTGGGACTGCTCCAATTTGGAAATCTTAAACATCAGAATCCTATTCTTTGAATAAACCTAAATAACCACTTTTCTCCCACTTAACTCCCCCAACCTTATTCTGAATTTATCTACACCTGCAGTCTTAACTTTCCTTCCTATTTGATATCACTCTCCTCATATCTGTACCCACTGTCAGTTGATTTATGTTTATCTCTACCTGCTTGAATGGTTTGATAAAGAGGAGCCAAGAACATATTTTAAAAAAATTTTTTATTGTGGTAACACATGTGCAACATAAAATTTCCCATTTTAACCCCTTGCAAGTATAAAATTGAGTGTTATTAATTACACCCACAATGTTGTGCCACCATCACCATCATCCATTACCAAAACCTTTTCATCACCCCAAACAGAAACTCTGCACCCACTAAGCATTAACTCCCTATTCACCCTTCCCTGTCTTCCCCTTTCTGTCTTTATATGTTTGCATATTCAAGGTATTTCATAGAAGTTAAATCATAGAATATTTATCCTTTTGTGTCTGGTTTATTTCATTCAACATGATGTCTTCAAATTTCATGCGTGCTGTAGCAAGTATTAAAACTTCATTCTTTTTTGCAGCTGAATAATAATCCATTGTATGCGTTTACCACATTTTGTTTATCCATTCATTCATTGATGGACACTTCATTCATTGATGGACACTTGGGTTGCCTCCACCTTTTGGCTATTGTGAATAATGCTGCTGTGAACATTGGTGTACAAATATCTGTTCAAGTCCCTGCTTTCAACTCTTTTGGGTATTACCTAGAAGTGGAATTGCCAGGCTATACAATTCTATACTTAACTTTCTAAGGAACCACCAAACATTTCCACAGAGGCTGTATCATTTTACATCCCTATCAACAATGTAAGAGGGTTTCTATTTCTCCACATCCTTGTCAACACTTGTTATTTTCCATTTTTAAAATAATAGCCATTCTGGTAGTTGTGAAGTGGTATCTCATTGTGGTTTTGATTTGCATATCTCTAATGGCTAATGATGTTGAACATCTTTTCATGTGCTTGTTGGCCATTTGTGTAACTTCTTTAGAGAACTATCTATTCAAGTCCTTTGCCCATTTATTACTGGATTATTTGTGTTTTTGTTTTTTACATGTTTTCTCCCATACTGTCTATTTTTTTAAAATCCCCATCCCCACCCCCTCATTGTTTGTGCTTGCTGTGTCTGTTTGTTGTGTGCTTGACTTCTTTTTTGGAGGCACTGGAACTGAACCCGGGACCTCCCATGTGGGAGGGAGGCGCCTAATCGCTTGAGCCACTTCTGCTCCCTGCTTTGTTGTGTCTCTCATTGTGTTTTCCTCCTTGTGTCTCTTCGTTGCATCATCTTATTGCATCAGCTTGCTACACCAGCCCATCACGTCATCTCTCTGTCTTGCTCATCTTCTTTAGGAGACATGGGGAGCCAAATTCAGGACCTCCCATGTTGTAGGCAGGAGCTCAATCACTTGAGCCACATCCACTTCCCCCGTACTGTCTTTTCATTTTCTTGATAATGTCCTTTGATGCACAAAAATTTTTAATTTTTATGAAGTACAATTTACCTATTTTTCTTTTGATGCTCATGCATTTTTGCATGTATTTTAATATTTTTCCTTTTTTCTTTATTTTTAAAGAAATTTTAGATTACATTAAAGTTATATAAAAAATATAGGGGATTCCCATTACCCCACTCCCTCCTCCTCTCACACTTTCCCCCATTAACAACACCTTTCATTAGTGTGGAACATTTGCTACAATTGATGAACAAAAATTGAAGCATGGCTACTAACATGGTCTATAGTTTACATTATGATTTACACTTTGCATTGCAAAATTTTATAAGTTTTGGCAAAGTGTATAATGGCCTGTATCTGTCATTGCAATACCATGCAGAACAATTCCCATGTCCCAAAAATGCCCCATGTTACACCTATTCTTCCCATTTCCTCCCCTCAGAACCTCTGGTGACCACTGTCTTTATATCAGTGTTACAAGTTCTTCCATTACTATAATAATAATGTGTTCTTTGGTGCATAATTGCATTCCCCCTTATGTTAATTCATTCCTCAATCTTGAGGATTTGGGATGGTGATGCCCATTCTGCTTCCGACCGAGAGGGCGCTTAGATCCCATGGAGCAGATGGATGGAACTGTTTTGCTTGCAGTTGTAGATACTCTCTGTTTTTTTTGGAATGGGTGTTGTCCATCATCATCTTTTCATTAGTTGTCCTGGGTGAGTCCGATGAACTGGAGAATAGGTGTTGGGTGCAACTGCCGAGATTCAGGGCTCAACTGGCATCTGAATGGACTAAAGATTTAAGTCTCTGAGACGTATTTTTAATGGGTCTAGTGCTAATTATAGGTTCACATAAAGGGCAAAAGAACCATGTGTAGGAAAATTATAAATGAGTCTAACTCTTACATTAGGGAGATAGGTTATCATATATTCCAAGGTAAGGCTCACTGATGGGGTGCTGATTTACTGGGGTTGTCTGTCCTGCCTATAGTATCCAGATATCTCTAGAGCCCTCAGGAGCACCCCTGCTTGAGGCACTGCTTACTGTGGCAGTTAGTGAGATCCTCCTGAGACGTGCATAAGTGTAACCTTTGGAATGACCCCCCGACTCACTTTGAAATCTCTTAGCCATAAAAACTCATTTGTATTTAATATTTCCCCCTTTAGGTCAAGGTCTTTTTCCAAATGTTGATGTTGCTTTTAGTGTAATGTCTAAGAATCCATTGCCTAACACAAGGTCTTGAAGATATTCCTCTATGTTTTCTTCTAAGATTTATGTAGCTTTAGCTCTTATATTTAGGTTGTTGATCTGTTTGGAGTTAATTTTAGTGTACAGTGTGAAGTAAAGTCTGAATTGACTCTTTTGCATGTGCAATCCAGCTTTCCAAGCACCACTGGTTAAAGAGATTATTCTTTCTCCATTGTGTGAATGTGGCACCCTTGTCAAAAATCAATTGGCCATTGATGACAAGAACATTTTTGAATGAGAATGTTCAATGACTTAAAGATAGGAGAGGGTAAGGGAACAGATTTTCCCATGTGTGGAAGCCACCACACTACTTACAAACAAACATTTGGAACACAAATGTACATGAGTTAGCAGAGCATTTCTGAATAATGAAGGGACAATTGTAGCTGGCCCCATGATAGTGATGGCGGGGAGCAGAGTCCAATGCTGCCATGGGCAGGCAAACACCAGCATCACTGAGGGAGTGTGCAGTGTGTGTAAAGCAGATCTTTATTTTTCTGTTTTGTACCATCAAATAGCAGCGTGACTTTAGAGCTAATCACTTAATGCTGCTCAGTTTCTTCATTTTTGGAATAAGAGGAATGAGACTTTCAACTCTATATCCACAGCTCAGTAGTTCTAAAGTTGAAAGACTTCTCCTTCCCATTCTGTCATAATAACCTTATATTTTCTGAATCTTTGTTTAAAATATGCTAACTAAAGCTCCTAAAAATTATAAAAGAGAACTGTAAGATGGAGCATTGGAGAAGGTAACTAAGAGAAATTATATTTCATATTCAGTAAATTTTCTGAACCAAAATTACTTCTGACCAAAGTTTTCAAGTTTTACTACTTTTGCTGCTTGTTGCTTTTAGTCAATTATAGTGGAGGTTAATGCTCTGAGTTGTATTTCAAGCACTACATTTTGTCAATACTAAATAAATAATGACAGTATTTCCTTTCTGCTCCTGGGCTTATGGACCATGATCAAAATATTTTTTAATCTTCAGAAGAGTGAAAACATTTCCATTTCCCAGAGAGGAGAGACTATGAGCAGACCATTTCAAGGATAACATTTGCAATATATAATACTCCCCATTAGAACAATAATTTCTTTATAGAAGAGGAAAAATGGCAACCTACAATGTGCTACACTAGTTTCTAATTCCTGTGGAAACCTGTGTTCACAGATTTTGACAGCACATGGTCACCTGATGATCTGGGTCAAATGGCTGCACATGGCATCTCAGTTCACATTGGAAAATGGAAAATAATCAAAATCCCATGACTGCAAATATATTCGGCACCTTGCCAAATGTTGACAATGGCCTTGGACTAACTGGTGTTAGAGAATCTTGAAAAATTATACCTGCCTGCCTTCAAAATTCTATTTGTGAAAATAAATACTTTTCTTTTAAAATATATATATGTTATTAATTTGACTAGGTGGTTCTATTTTTTACTGTAATTTTAAAAGGAGGACAAGTGTTTCTCTAAATCCCAGATGTCTTGTCAAGATAGGTATTGTATGTAATTTGGTAGTATTTGGCTTTGTGATATATATGAACTACAAATATCTCTTGGTCACACAATAATCTGAATGATTAATTCCAATATTATTTATAAAATTTTGCTTTTAACCTTGGGGAACATGCTGCATTGAGGATTGCATATAGTGTTTTGTTTTGTTTTTATCTGAACTTTATTTCATATTTTTACCCTTATGGCTATGTTGTGAAGGATAATTAAATTTGTATTGAGCCCTGTGGAGAAAAGATTTACATCCACCTAGGAAATCTTGGAAGCATTAAGTTTTTTTTGTACACAATCCTGGGATTTCTTTTGTTAACCTATCTGAAACCTTGAGATTTAGCCAAGAAGTAGAAATGTAGAGTACACCTCAAGAATCTGGGGGAAAACAAGGTAAAGATAGAGGAAATTTGAAATGGTTAACCTTTATTAGAATTGATCTTAAGATATCTGAAGTAAAGTTATCTAGATAAGATTGCATCTAGAATTGAGGTTTACTAAGAATTGATTTTTGAAATTGGTCATATAAAGAGTTGATGGTTTCCATCCATAAATGATGGATTTCTACATAATTATTTTGTATGTTCATTTATTAGCTTTATTTAAAATACTTATAATTACTTCTATATAATTATTTACTTTTTTTAAAAAAAAAACTTTATTTTTAAATACTTTCAAACTTATAGGACTGTTTCAAACATAATACAAACCCCATGCAGAGAACTCTAACATACCCCTACTCCCTGTATACCCAGATCCACCTATTTTAGTAAATTTTGCCACATTTACCATATAGTTTTATCCATCTATCATCTGTCTATTTATCAATCCATTTTCTGAACACTTGAGTGTAGGTTGTATACATTATGTTCTATGAACACTTAATACTGCTATGTACATTTCCTAAGAATAAGGATATTCACCTATGTAACCATCTTAAGTACAGTTATCAAGTTCAAGAAATTTAACAATAATATAAATCTTACATTCTATATTCTAGTTTTTTCATATGTCCCAATAATGTCCCTTTGAAACCTTTCTCCTCTCTTGCTAGATCCCATCCAGGATCATGTATTGCATTTGATTGTCATTGTCTCTTTAGTTGCTATTTCTTTCTTTAATCAAGGGAACATAAATATATACAACAAAAATTTTCCCATCTCAACCCCTCCCAAGCATACCATTCAATGGGATTAATCACATTCACAATATTGTGGTACCCTCACCAACTTCCATTACTAAAACTTTCCCATTTTACATAATTATCATAAACATTGAATCATAAATAATATTTTTATCCATAATATTTACTGTTGGTGACTTTTAAGGTAGATGTTTACAACCAGATTCAGTAGGAAGATAAATGTATAAACTGAAATTATAATGAATCCCTTAGGACTTTTCTTGTGTCTTGAGTGGGAATGCATACTCAGTATGATATTTTATAGTTACATCATCCACTGAGTATCTAATATTCACAGAGTACATGTTTCCAAAGCATTTGAAGAACACTTTTCTGTGTTGAATAGAGTCCCCTAAAAATACATGTTCACCTGGAACCTGTGAATGTGACCTTATTTGGAAATAGGGTCTTTGCAGATATAATCAAGTCAAGATAAGATCATAGTGGATTAGGATTGGCCCTATATTCAATATGATTGGTGTCCTTATAAGAGGAGAGAAATTTGGACACATAGACACAGACATACAGGGAAAACACCATGTGAGGATGGAGGCAAAAACTGGAGTGATGTGTCTACAAGCCAAGGCACAATAAGTTTGCTGGCAACCACCAGAAGCTAGGAAGAGGCAAGGCAGGGTCCTCCCCTAGAGTCTTCAGAGAGATAGTGCATGGCTCTTCTGACACCTTGATTTCTAGCCTCCAGAATAGTGAGAGAATAAATTCTTGTTGTTTTAAGCTACCAACTTTCTGGTACTTTCTTACAGTGGCTGTTGGAAACTAATCAAACACTAAGATTGTATGTAAACTGATTGTTTCATAAAAGCTGGTTTTTTAGTCAGTGAAGGATTTTAAACAATTTTAAACATGTGAAATGATTCATAGGAAACATTATTAATATCCAATAATGATTATCATCTGATAAAATACAAAGTTTTCCATGACATATTGGATGTAAGGGGTATAATGAGGGAGAGCATTTGTCAGCACAGCCATGTGGTGAGGTGGAGGGCAGGAAGGAGGATGCAGATTGAAAAGCAGCTCTTCTTTCCTGAAAATGGTCATGTTCTACTTCCTGCTGCTGAGCTATTGCCAGCAGGAAGGGCTACAGACTGGGTCTTCTGACTCATTTTTTGGTACAACTTTTCCACGTTTTAACTGGCTTATTAAATACCAGCTATTCATGAGTTACCTTGATTGATATTTTGTAAGTGTGCATTTCTGGCGTTAGTTAAGACTTGGGAAATATTCCCTTCCACTTACAGCAAACAAACACACAAAAAACAGATCAGAGAGTCAGCATGGGCCCTTTCCTCACAAAGTCTGCTCTGGACTTGAAATCTTTATTGAGCAAAAAAGTATTACCATGTTCATTATACCATGTTCATAGATTGGAAGACTCAGTGTCAGTTTTCTCCAAAATTGATCTCAATGGAATCGCAATAAAAATTCCAGCTGGTTTGTGTATTAATGAAAATTGACAGTTGGATTCTAAAATTTATATGAAAATACAAAGTGACAAGAATAACCACAACAGCCTTGAAAAAGAACAAAGCTGGAAGCCTTTAATGAGTTATCAGGACTTACTGTAAAGCTACCATAATTAAGACAATAGAGTATTGAAGCAAGAATAAACCAATAGTCCATAGCACAGAATGGAGTTTTCAGAAACAGAACCATACATATATGATCACCTGATTTATGATAAAAGTAACACTTCAATGCAGACAGAAATGGGTTGTATTCCACTAAACGATGCTGGATCAATTGGCTATCCATAAAGGAATACTATACACAAAAATGAATTCTAGATGTATTATAAATCTTAATGTGAAAGGGAGAATAAAGCTTCTAGAATAAAACATCAGGGAATATCTTTAAGACCTTGGTATGGGCATAGATTTTTAAAATAGGACACAACAAGCACTAGTCATAAAGGCATAATTTTAAATCTGGACTGCATTAAAATTATAAACTTCAGTTCATCAAAAGACATCATTAAGACAGTGAAGAGGCAAAGAAGAGAGTAGGAGAGATTTGTTTTCAACATACAAAACTTATAAAGAGCCCATATCCAGAATACAAGATGATCCTTATAAATAAATAAATAAATAAGATACAGCCAACCCAATAGAAAAATGGTTAAGAGACTTGTCCAAGCCCTTCTCAAAAGAGGCCATCCAAATGGCCAATAAATATATTAAATTTTAAAATAAATAGCCTCTTTAGTAATCAGAGAAATACAAAGGAACATCAAAATGAGAACCTACTTCCTACATACTGGAAAGGCTAACATGAAAAAAAAAAAATCAGCATTGGCAAGGATATGGGGTAACTAGAACTCTCATAAACTGCTTCTGGGTAAATAATTTGGTAGTATCTAATAATTTGGACATAAGCAGATCCTATGACCCAGCAATTTCATTCCTGGATATATGCCAAGCAGAAATTCATGTATATGTTCACCAAATATATGTACAAAAATATTCTCATCAGCACTATTTGTAATAGCATCAATCTGGAAACAATACACATTTTTATCAACAGTTGAATGAAAAAATACAGCATATAAAGACAATAGAATGAACAAATTATCACTATGTGCAACAATATGGAGAAGATTATAAATATTATGTTTAACAAAACAGCCACAAAAGGGTATATGCTGCACGTTTCCATTTCTATACAGTGGCAAAAACAAATCTATGGCATTAGAAATTAAGATTGTGGTTTACTTATGTGAGGACAGGGCTTGGGAGGGGCATCTGGGAAATTAGTCATGTATTGTGTCTTCACCTGGGTGCTGGATATATGGATACATTCACTTCGTGAAAATTCACAGTGCTATGCATTTATAACATTTATATTTATGTACTATATTATACTTCAATAAAAAGTTAACTTTAAAAACAAGTCATTATCTCCTTGCACACAACTGTTGATGAATGCAAAAATAGTTAAAACTTTATGGAAGAATATTTGACAAGTATTAACATTTTAATACATTATAGACTTCAACTAAGGAATTGCACGTTTAGGAAATTATCCTGCAGAAAGACTTGCACGAAGGCAAAGAAACACGTGCATTGCTCCTTTGATCATTTCTTCCTGTCAGCTCCTGACTTTCTTGGCACTACCTTCCTGTAGTTTTCCCTTACTTCCCTGACTGTTTTTTCTTGTTCTATTTTTTTTACTGGTTCTTCCTCTTCTTCCACACTTCTAAAGGCTGGAGGGCCCCACAGCTCTACACTGCCCCTCATCTGTTCTCTCTAAGCTTTTTCCCCACATGATCTCTTTCAGCTAATGGTTTTAAGTGCCATCTAGATGCCAGTGGCTCCCAATTTTATTTCTCTACTCCTTCTCTCTCTAGGCTCATATATCCAACTTCCAATCTGCTGTCTTCACTTGGATACCTACTAGGCACAGCAAATATATCCAAAATGGATATACCCAGTTTGGTCAGACTAATTCTCACCAGTCTTTCCCATCTAATAAATGTCATTATCAATCATCCTCCCAGTTGTTTGGGCCCATATCTACAAGTCATTCATTATACATCCTCTTTTTTTTTTTTTTTTTCTTTTTTGCCTACCAGTTTAATCCTTCACCAAGATGACTGTTGTCCCTGAATCTGTCCACTTCCTTTCATACCTGCTGGCATCACTGGAGTCAGCCTATTAAATCTCGACAGGTGATTTGAATAAGTACTTAATTGGTTTCTCTAATTCAATCGTTGCCTTTATATAGTTCATTTTCTAGTTAAAGTAATCTTTAAAATCATAAACTATATTGTGCCACCTTAAAACCTTAAATGGCTTCCCAGTTCTTTTAGAATAAAATCTAGACTCCTCCCATGATGGCTTACAAGGCCCTGCCCTTTCTAATTCTTGCATTACATGATCCACCTCATATCACTCTAATTGCCCTGTTGCCCTCTACTCCAGCTACACTGACCTTCCTTCTTATCCTTCAGCATCCCAAAACTTTTCTCTCCCTGAATCTTTGCATTTACTATTCCCTCTACCCAGAATGGTCTAACTCATTAGAAATCTGGCTCATTCTCATCCCGGAGGCTTCTGCTCAAATGTCTCTACCCAGAGAAGTAGTCCCTGACCACCGTATCTATAGCGACCTTACCGGTAGTTAATCTATCTCATCCTTTTATTTCCTGCCTGGCATTTATCACTGAGCAATTGTTTTAATTATGTACCTATTGGTAATCTGTTATTTATTTATTTATTTATTTATTTATTTATTTATTTATTTTCTCCCATAGTAAAATGTAAACTCAATGATGATAAGGACCATGTTTGTCTAGTTCACCAGCATCTAATACAGTTGCTGGAAATGATGAACATTCAAAAAGCTTTTTACTAGCCATTATACATTTTGTCAAAACCTATACTATTGTGTGGTGCAAAACGTAAACTATAATGTAAACTATAGACCATGGTTAGTAGCAATGCTTCAATATGTGTTCATTAATTGTAACAAATGTGCCACACTAATAAAATATGTCATTAATGGGGAAAATGTGGGAGAGGTAGGGGGAGGGGTATATGGGAATTCCTTATATTTTCAATGTAACATTTACATAATCTAAAACTTCTTTAAAAATAAAGAAAAAAAAGCTTTTGTTGAATTAAGGAATACATAAATTTCAACCTTATTTATAATTATTAAAAATTGGAAATAACACTAATGATCTGGTTAAATAAACTATGTTATAGCCTTGCAATAGAATACTGTGAAGCCACTAAAAAAGAATGATATCTCTATAAACTAAAAGGAAAAAAATTATGGGTTAATCCTAAAGCACATAGCTCAGAATTCAGAATTCGCATAGCCATAAAAGAACTGAAATGAATATGAATTTGGTTAAAAACATATTCTTGTGCCATAAAGTACACAAATAGGTGGGGTCCTGGGCTTCCAGTGGCAAGTCCAAAGTTTCTCCTGGCCTTGTTTCCCATCTGGGAGTAATTTTTGCTGCCCAGCAGACATTTGGCATGTCTTAAGACACTTTTGATTGTCATGAATGGGAGTGGGAGTGCTACTGGCATCTAGCGGGTAGAGACCAGGGATACTGCTAAACACTCTATAACGCACAGGAGAGCCCCCAAAAGAAAGAATTATCTGGCCAAAATGCCAATAGTGCCAAGGTGGCGAAACCCTGGATGAGGGGATGTGTGGCATATCTGTTTGTCACTCTCTAATGTCTGCTTAGAGACATGAGATACATATGGACGTGCGGGGATGGAGAGGGCTGATTAAACTTCAGGTGTTTTCTTTTTTAAAACTGTGACCACATCCTGCAGCCATCATGAATGACAGTCACTGACATATTCACCATCAGAATAGCCAGGGTTTTCCTAAGTCACTCAGCTTGAGAAATATCCCAAGTTTTTTTTTGTTTTTTTTTTTTTCTCCATAGTTCAGACTTGAGACATATTTCTTAAGTCTTGTAGGAGGTATTTGCTTTGTGCTTGCCCTTCTGCTTTTCTTCTCTGGTGGATAATTAGAAGGATTTATTCTCTGGAGATGTCAAGTAGACACCTTTCTCATTACCTAAATTCACTTAGAGAAAAATAAATCAGTATACAGATGAAAGTGCAGGAAGTGTCCAAGGGAGCTGTTTCTATCCAGAGAAAATAATTTCTACAATGTATAATCAGAGAGATGCTGAAGAATTCTTTACCTCCTTTCTTTGTCATAACCTTCCTACATCCCCAAAACTGAGTTTGAGGCAAATTTATAACATGCTTCATTTACAGTGCAAAGAGGGATCTCTACTCCCTAGTATTTTTTTTAAACCAGGCCAAGTTCCAAGGTCATGTGAGGTGAGAGGGGATCATATGTTTGTTTCCCAGGATAGAGTGAAGATATTGAGTAGAAATAATGTTGTCATCTATCTCTTAAAAGGCTCCAATGGAAGAAAATCAGATAGGGGCCAAGGAGCAGCATAATCTGGAAGTTGCTACATAAGGAGAAGAAAAACACTACAAGAAGCCTGGGAATAAGCCTAGAATGGCGTTTCTCCAACTCTTGGTCATGGTCCCTTGAGTTGAGAAGGAACATGTCACAGAAAGGCTCCCTCAAAATATGAATGCCACATCCTTCCCCATCTTAAGCATGGTGAAGGAGGAAAGAGGGGCAAGATGTCAGAGACCTCTCTTGGGTGAAACTACATTCAGGGTCCTAACCCCACGTTTTGGGCACTGATTCAGGAAAGAACCAGGAAAGAGTGTGGCAGTTTGAGATTATTTTATGAATCCCCCAAAAAGAAAGATTATGTTTGTAAACTAATCTATTCCTTTGGGTGTGAAACCTTTTGATTGTGTTAAATTCAGTTGAGGGGACTTTGATTAGATTACATTTTAAGATTAGGGCTTTTAATTAGACTACCTCAGTAAGGTGTGACTCAGGTTGAGTCCCTGCCCCCTTGCTGGGTCTGATATAAATGGACACTCACACAGACAGACACACAGGAAGAGAGAGCTCTGTCATTTTTTATCTTGCCATGTGACAGAAAGGAGAGGGCTCAGATTGCTGAGGCCTTGGGGAGAGATGAGCTACTTTGCCTGATAGCTTACAGCTGAAATCGGGAAGAGAGCAGAATGGCCCAGACTGATACAGAAAGCCTGGAAAGAAATGATCCCTATGCCAGGAAAGAGAGGATTACAGGATCACTTAAGCACGAAGCCTCAAGAGGCTGGGCCCACGGAGTTCAAGAAGAAGCAGAAGCCCGGGGGGGAGGAGAGACCAGGCAGAGATTGTCCGCCATCTTGCTTCAACATGTGGCAGCTGACTTTCATGAGAAAGCATGTCTTATGGTGCTTTGG
>JAQZBX010091421.1:0-12371 GCA_029593785.1 Cabassous unicinctus
GGAGATACTGGGGATTGAACCCAGGACCTCATACATGCAAAGCAGGGGTCAACCACTGAGCTTCACCTGCTCCTAAGATCAGGAAGTGTGAGTCCTCCAAATTCAGTCTTCTTTTTCAAGATGGCTTTAGCTATTCCGAGCCCCTTACCCTTCCATATAAATTTGCCAAAAATGCGTTGGCTTTTCCATTTTTGCAAAGAATGTTGTTGCAATTTTGATTAGTATTGCATTGACTCTATAAATTGCTTTGGGTAGTATTGACATCTTATTGATATTTAGTTTTTCAATCCATGAACACAGAATATCCTTCCATTTATTTAGATCTTCCTTAATTTCTTTTAGCAATTTTTTTGTAGTTTCCTGTGTACAAGTCCTTTACATCTTTGGTTAGATTTATTCCTAGATATTTGATTCTTTTAGTTGCTAGCGTGAATGGAATTTTTTTCTTGATTTCTTCTTCTGATTGTTCATTGCTTGTGTATAGAAACACTACTGATTTTGGTGTGTTGATCTTGTACCTCCACCTTTGCTGAATTTATTAACTCTAGGAGCTTTGTTGTGGATTTTTCAGGATTTTCTGTATATAGGATGATATCATCTGCAAATAGGGAATGTTTTACTTCTTCCTTTCCAGTTTGGATGCCTTTTGTTTCTTTTTCTTGTGTAATTTCTCTGGTAAGAACTTTCAGTAAAATATTGAACAACAGTAGTTATGATGGGCTTGTTCCTGGTCTTAGAGGGAAAGCTTTTCGTTTTTCACCATTAAGTAGGTGGCTGTGGGCTTTTCATATACAGGAAGTTTATCATATTCAGGAAGTTTCCTTTTATTCCTGGTGTTCTAAGTGTTCTTATCAAGAAGGGGTGCTGTACTTTGTCAATGTCTTTTCTGCGTTAATTGAAATGATCATGTGGTTTAGCTCCTTCATCCTGTTAATGTGGTGTATTACATTAATTTATTTTCTTATGTCGAATCACCCTTGCATACCAGGGATAAATCCCACTTGATCATGGCGTATAATTCTTTGATTATGCTGATGGATTCTATCTATTCGTGGTCAACTGAATTTCGACTCGATTATGTGACTTGCTTTGGCCAATGGAATGTTGGCAGATAAAATGTAATAGATGATTTAAATGTGCTTGTATGATTTGGCTTGGACTTGTGCATTTTTCCCATCTGTTGTGAGAAGACTATGCCTCAGGTAGCTCTTGGACACAGAAGGAGACATATTGAGGAGACCTGGACCCAATATGCAGGCAAGCTTAGCCAAGCTGAGAAAAAAACAGATGACCTTAAGCCCCTTGATTAAGAAATAAATGTTTGTTGTTATAAGCCACTGAGCTTGAAGTTGTTAGTTATAGAGCATTAGTGCAAAAAAAAATAAAAATAAAAATAAACCCTAAGAAACACACACATCTCCTGAACTGCACGCAAAATTGTGTGTCTATGCATCTTCTTGGGAGAGAGCCACAGCTTTCATCACAAAATGTTTATTTATACACCTAAAATAAGTTAAACCACTTCTGTAAAGTGGTAAGAGGTAATATCATTGTCTGAATTTGTTTCATAGGGTTGTCATAACAAAGTATTACAAAGCGAGGTGGCTTCAAACAACAGAAATTCATTGTCTCCCAGTTCTGCAGACTGGCAGTCTGAAATCACGGTGTTGATAGGTCTGTGGTCCCTCTGAAATACCTAGGGAAGAATCTGTTCCATGCTTCTCTCTTCCCTTCTGGCAGTGGCCAGCAATCCTTGGCATTCCTTGGCTTATTGCAGAATAATTCCAATCTCTGCCTCCATCTTCACATGGCCATTTTCTTTCTCTGTCAATTTCCCTAATTATAAGGACCCACCCTACTCCAGTATGATCTTATTTTAACCTAACTATTTACATCTGCAATAAATTTATTTCCAAATAAAGTCACATTCTTAGGTACCGGGGATTATGACTTCAACATATCTTTTTTTGTGTGGGGAGTGGGACACAGTTCAAACCATAACACACTCTTTTCTTCAGATAGAATTGGCTAGAATATAGCAAAATGTGTGTGTGCTTCTGAAGATAATCTCATTACTTCTCCATGGTTTTACTAAATCAATTAGGAAACAGGTTCTCTTCTGAGTCTTATCCCTCAGTATGGTCGCATCATGCCACTCCTTGCCCTAATCCCTCACTTGGAAAGACAAGCCTGACTCTTCCTGATGGCATTCTATCACCCCCCAAACACGTATGCACGCACACACACACTCACCCACATGTACACCTACTTCCTCACACTCTCGTGCACACACCCCACCTGGACTGCCTCTTCTTTTATTTGCCCTCTATGGGCAGCCCCCAACCTGCGAAGCTTGGCAGCATACTACACTCCCTTCTTCACACCCCCTCACAGCCTTTCCATAGGAGACTCCTCCTCCTGCCTCTAACTGAAATCCAGCTGCCACGAGGATTGAGCTGCCCCAGCTTCACACCCAGCATGCCAGGGTTGTTCTCCAGGCTGCCTCTGCCCCTGACAGAGCACAGCTGTCCTGCCTTTGCGTGAAGAGTCATCTTTCTTTGTGCCCACTTTGCCCAGCGGTGCTTCTCTTTCCCATCACTGTCATCTACTGACAGCCCAGTCTCTTTCGTTCGTCTGTGACTGGCTTAGGGACATGGCTCCGATGCTTCGTCCTCTCCCCCAGCTCCTACTGTAACCTTAGCAGATGTCAGAATCCAAATAGTCTTCCACTAATCCAACCTTCTAATTACTGAACTCCCCTAAGCACAAGACTAAGCGCGGGGATTTCAGAGCCAGACACACATAGGATAGAATCACCACAGCCTTTCCACCAGCTGTGTGACCTCCGCAAGTTTCTTAACCTCTCTGTGCCTCAGTTCCTTTATTTATAAAATGAGAATCATATAATAATCATACAATATTATATATTATATAGTAATAATACAATAATAAATAATATTTATACTTCATTAGATGTTTGTGTGGGTTAAATGCAATGATGTACATTAAGCCTGTCTCATACTAAGCACATGTAACTGGTGTGTTGGAACAATCACGATTCATGAAGTAACTTTACCTTTGTCTTCCCTTGTCTCTTTAAAATTTATTCAGTGGCGTAATCTTCTGCTGACCCTGGATGAAAACTTGTGTAGATCCCATGACTCTGATGCTCAGTCTGAGATAGTATGCAGTCACAATACATGGCTGCAATTCAGTAATTAGGATGTATGTAGTTGACGATATTAATTAAAAGTTTCTATCTTCATTCAAAGGTAATCTCTCTCCACCCATCCCCCATGCCAAGGCCAATAGTTGGGGCATCCTACCATTTGGTTGTTACTTTCTCTTTCTGCCCTTGCAGCCGGCTGTTCTGGAATTCCCTGGGTCTAAGGATGGAGAAAGGAAGAGGAATTAAGGGATAGGGCATTTTTTTACTTTGCTAGGTGGTGTCTCCTTTCTGGAGCTGACATTTCCTCCCATGGGGCATTTCCATGGGTCCTTCAGAATCCTGTCATTGCAGATCCCATTCCTGCAGTTTTTTTAATCTGGGAATATGTATTTCTCTTTTGTGGGTGACTCATTTTGCAGTTCTAGCAAATAGTGTTCACTCCAGCCTTTTGCTGGAAGCATCTGACTGCTCTCCAGGCAGCATAATGGGCATGACCTGAGATGACCCCATGCTGGCGCTCCCTCTTGTGCAGTCCCCATCTATTGTCTAGACATGATCTCATATTTCACTTCTCCCCTCCTACCCCCAACTCTGGGCATGCAGGCCCATCACATACCAGCCACCTCCATCCTGTTGCCGTGGTCCACTTTTGCTTTTGCAGGCTTGAGTCAAGCACCATCATCTGTGACTCCCAAACGTAGGGAATACATTTCAGGCACTCTGAGTGGTCTCATGGAACCCCATCACCACCACCACCCCCAACCAGGTTTGAGGTGAAGAAGATGACTCTACTCCCCCCACTCTTGGAGATGGAGTGAGGACTTAGAGCAAAGAACAGCTCTCTCCATAGATATCTCTTCATAAATCCTTTCCAAGTGAAGGCTTTCAATTGCAACCATTTCTTTTGTAAATTCTGGCTTTGGGATTTCAATTTTATTTTTGGGTCCTAGAAAAAATTTTAATTTTTAGTAAATCATTGCATGCTTAATGATAGCTATAAATTGGGAGCTATTATTTCCATGGTTATTATCTAGTCATATAACTCTCAGGGATGTACCCTGGATCTTATTATCTTTGGGAATTGCTCTAGGATCTTACTTCCTGGCCTCAGTTTCTCTTCTGACATCTTCACTCCTTCCTCATTCATCTAGTGTTTAATCTTAGTGTTCTAAAATGTTCATTCTCAAACTGTAATGTGCACCCATTAAAAATGTAGATCTGATTCAATGGGTCAGGGGTGGGCTCTGCGATCCCAGGTGATACTGAGGCTGCTGGTCAGCAGATGACACTATTGACTTCCTCCCCAAGCTCCCCAAGCCTTAGCAGCTCGAGGTTGCTAGAGAAAGTTCCTTTACTGTGCACGTAGGGACCATCACAAATCCATCCTTTTCAACCTTGCCAAGTGGTCAGTCCTTTTCCTTGCCCCTGATCAGCTACCTCTTCCATTTCCCTCAACAGCAAGCCCAAGCCTTCATCAGGTACTCTGACTGCCTACCAAACACCCCTTCTCTCGCCTTTAGCAGGTGGCCTTCAGGATTTGTCACCTTGAAGTTCTTACCCTCCCTCTTCCAGCATCTCATTCCTTAGAACATTCTTCCCTCCCCTCTCAGAATGTGCACTCTTGCTTACTTTTAAGTTCTCGGTTTCTGTCACTCTCCAGGGAGTTCCAGGTCACATTTCATGGTGCCACACACTCCCATGTATCACACTTGTAGTAGTAGTGATTTGCTGCTGATAGGTGTGATTTTGGCTTCATGTCTGCAAGCTCTGTCTGTTTTACTCACTATGAATGGTTGGCAGAATAGTGGCTACCAAGCTGTCCACACGCTAACCCCTGGAACCTGTATGTTACCTTAAATGGCAAAAGGGGCTTTCCTGACATGATTAAGGGTGTGGTCCTTGAGAGGGGGGATTACCCTGGACTAAGCATAGGGACCCAATCTAAACACCTGGGTCCTTAAAAGTAGAGAAACTTGCCCAGCTTTGGTTAGAGAGAAGGATGTGTAGACAGAAGGAGGGTCAAAGAGATCCAATGTTGCTGGCTTGGAAAATGGCGGAGGGGACCACGAGTCAAGGAATGAGGGCAGTCTCTAGAAACTGGAGGAGGCAAAGAAACAGGTTCCTCCCTGGATCCTCCAGAAAGGAGCGGAGCCCTGCCCACACTTAGTTTCAGCCCACTGGAACCCATACTGGACTTCTGGCCTCCAGAACTATAAGGCAATCAATTTGTGTTGTCTTAATTCACTAAATTTGTGAGTTTATTACAGCACTGATAGAAAACAGTGATGGATATGTGGCAGTAAAATATATAGGGATAGATATAATAACATCCCATAAATCCTCAGCATGAAGGCAGTGCCTGGCATCAGGGACATTCTCCGTAAATACTTGCTGAATGAGGGGGTAAATGAGAGTGTACAGCACCTTCTTCCTTTTCTCTTCCAAAATTACTCAGAGTAGTTTACAAATTCTATGTCTCCTTCCTTACATTCCACTTATTCAACTCCCTGCAATTTGATCATTACCAATTACAAAACCTTACCAAACCTCGTTGCTTCATTTGAAGTGGTTTGAGCACTCCTCTGCATGAAACATCTCTTCTCAAGGCAACCGCATTCTCCCTGCTCCCCTCACGCCGTTCCCTGTCTCCTGTTGTGCTTCTTGCCTCCTTTCTTTTTCCTCGGGTCTTCCCAGTTTCTCCTTGGTCATTTCATTCACTCTCACAGCTTCAGCAACTACGTAGGACTTGCTGACTCCAAATTCCTTTATTCTGAGGCCCGCATGCATAGACCGTGGTCCTCTGATCATACCGTGCTGGTTGTGAGAGGAGGCACAGACAAGCAAGCCGTGTAAAATATGACCCAGTTGTGTTTCTGTCAAGACTCTAAGATGCCTGTTACCATTTCAGAGTTCCTCCTTTTCAGGGCAAAAATGCTGAGCACCCCCCAAGGCTCTAGAGTGTGGCCAAGAAAGGCCTGTGATGCATGCACCCCCTGAGGATGACCACGGTTCTACTCTCTGCATCCCCTGGACCTCGTACTGTACATGGCACATAGGAGTTGCTCAGTGAATATTTAATGAGTGACTCGGTGAGTTTTGTGGCATAGAACTGTTTCCCGGAATCATTATCTTGTAGAATCTGACTTTTCATATTGCCAAATAGCTTCATGGTTGAATACCCTTGGGATTTCTGGAAGGATCTTTTAGATTATAATCCTCTAAAGCACAGGTTCTTAACAAGGGGTCTATGAGCTTGAATTGAAATTCAAGAAAACATTATTCTTGTGGGGACATGTTGGTGCGGGTGTGATATATTTATTAAATAACACACAGTACACTGTGGACTTAGTAAGGGGTCTGTGGTTTTCAACTGACTGGCAAAGGGGTCCATGGAACAAAAAAGGTTAAGACCCCCTGCTCTAAAGTGTAGGTCAGTGCTTTGCTTGATAAACCTATGTAGAGGCTTTTAAGGATATCCTCTATAAATTTTGTATTCAGTAATATGGCAGTCTATTTCCTAGCCCAAAGTATATTTATTAGATCATTACTCAAGGAGATTCTAATAAGTTAACCCTACCTGTAAAGAAACTGCAAAACCTGCAATTCATAGCATGTTTACCGGGGAATAAGGCGGGGAACTTACCTCTACTTTTTACTTGGCAACTAACTCAAAGAGGGGTACATTTATGTCTCCTCTGAATTGTTATTTTATGTTTTTGGAGACAGAAAGGCATCCCATTTAGCAATAGACATCCACGCTTTTTTTCACGCTATTCCCTACGCTGGAATGCCTTTCTCTACACCATTATTTGCTGTCTGAGCCTGAATTAATCGTTTCTTCTTCATGCCCAGTTTTGATCACCTCTTTATAATCTTTAACACAAAATGCCTTGTATTTATCATCTGTGTTTGTGCCTGTGTCTCTCATGAGATTTTCAACTCATCTGGGTACTTGCAATACTAAGAGTAATGTTTTATAAATCCAGGTGCTCCATAAATATTGCCCAATTGAAATAGTGAAAATTTCTCGTTTGGTACATTTACTTTTCACATTGAGGGTTTTACTTTTGGCTCCTCTTGTTTGCCTGTCCTCTCCCATGGCGAGTAGGAGAAAGCTGATGAAAATATCCGGCTTCCAAGGGATTTATGTGCCAGTAAGGGAAACTTTGGAAATGGTAGGGAAAAAACCTCCGTCCCACTACTGATTACATGTTCTTCATTCTATCCATAGGGGGCGCAGGAGAACAAGGATTTTTCTCTTACTCTCTAGAGTTTGAAAGCATGGGCTCCTCCTCTCACACCTTAAAGAAAACAGACTTGCGGCTTGGAGTTGTCATTTAAAAGCCTTTTCCAAATGGCCATTGTCTGGTGTGCAGTAGTGAGATGTTCACCAGATTCAGCAGCACTCTGCCTCTAAAGTGGAGAGCAAGGTTTCATTTGACATCCTTAAAAAGCTGGGCAGATCAACAGTTCCTTGATCAACAATTTAGTGATGATATAGGCCTAAAACCTGGCTGAGCCTCAGAACCTGTGCTCTTTTCACGTTAATACCCACTTTTAAGTGAATTTTGAGAGGAAGTCGTTCATAGTGAATGGGGAAAATGCAAAAATGCCTCCTAAACCTGAGACTAGATAATGGCTTGACTCCACTAAGGGGATGATATGAAGAGCCTAATGGTCTCAAGTATTACAGTTCAATTTCTAGTGTTAACAGCCGAGTTGAAACTCACAAAGGCAGAGATTGGCAGTTTTCAGACATTTATTACTAAAAGAAAGGGTATTTTCCAATCTCTGCCTTCTCTCTTGCGCGTGCTTGTTCTGCTCTCTCTCTTTTCTGCTTAACAGAAAATCTATTTTCTCCCGCCCATACGAGGAGGTAGCCAGGTGTGTTGTTCTTTTTATTGACAACTTTCAATAATAGGTCAATTTGGTTTGTTTCTTTTCTTTTTTCTTTTTCTTTTATTTCTGATTTTCTTGGAGGAAATATATATATATTTAAACAACAAAATAATGTACCACCAATGATACTTAGTATTTAGTAGTTCTGTATTCGATAGAATCATTCTTTTGTGACAATATTTTAAGCTATTAATTTGAATTACTTTTACAAGATTTTATATTTTTTCTTTCAATTATTACTATCAACAATGATCTGTCAGGCATGTCCCTTCATAACACTTGAAGAAAATCCCATGACTTTTAAGTCACTTTGCATTATTAAAAGTTCAGTCCAGCCTAGTCCAGTTTAAACTTCACTGTTATGTTCAAGTTATAGCTCCTGTCCCCCAACTCAGGGCAGGCCTGAGATAGTATAGGAGAGAGTGTGGTTCTAGTTCTTTTGTATTGGAGCAGAGAGGAAGATTTAGGCAAAAATGGCAAAATTTTTATTTAACAGGGTGTCTGACCTCAATCTGCTGTAGAGTGTTGAGGTTTCCCTGGCTAATACCAACTGGCTAGTGTTGAGTTCTTGTGAAGGAACCCTCTCAATGCTTATTCTCTCTTGCTTCAGGGGATTCCTCTCCAGTTGGCTGTCCTTTAGGGTGGGGAACCAGCAAGACAGCTGATC
This sequence comes from Cabassous unicinctus, assembly GCA_029593785.1. NCBI lineage: Eukaryota > Metazoa > Chordata > Mammalia > Cingulata > Chlamyphoridae > Cabassous > Cabassous unicinctus. Next base: position 8,736 of record JAQZBX010091421.1, read on the forward strand.
CTTAGTTACCTCCACGGGTGTTCTCTGGATCCAGAGGACACTCGTGCATCCTTGCCATGCCAACTGGTAGGGACAGGGTTGCCTTCACCCTCATGTTCTCTCCTCTTCCCTGCCATTTCTCCCCTTTTCCATTTGAAGAAAGTCTCCTCATTTGGCTGTGGTTGACATGGAGGCAGGGCAGTTGGGGAGGTAAGCATTCTCTACCCCAACCCACCCCCCAGGGAGGGAATAGCCTTGGCCAACCCCAGTAGGCCACTCACAACGCTGACAAGTCCCATTCAATACCCTGTTACTCTGATAATAACTTTATTGTGTATATGTAGAAGAAATAAAATAATAGCTAAAAGCGAGGGCTCTGACCTCAAACTACCTGGGTGTGAATCTTAGTTTTTCTTTTACCTTCAGGGTAATCATTGGTAAGTTACTTAACTTCTCCAGTCTCAATGTCCTCATTTGTAAAATGGGAATTCTGATAATCCCAGAATCCCACAGTTGCCATGAAAATAAAATGCAGGACCCAACATATGGTTATTATTCATAAATATTACTATCCTCATTCTGTGTATAATTTTACATAATGGATGTGATACTGAATCTGCCATTCTATGACCATTTTTCTATTCAAGTTATTACTTGCATGATCAGTAATTTGTTTGGTGAGTTAAAACTCCTCATCAAATGTCCTTGCCTGACCCTCTCTTTCCCTGTGTTACCTGAAGTAGAGTGAACAAAGCTAGGCTATCATCTCCCAGCTAAGACAGCCTCTATTGGAGGTATTCAATGGTCCTGTGAGTCTGGTGATGGACTAGGAGGTTGTGATAGCAATGTACCCATATGTATATATACAGCCCCTACTTCTCCCCTCCACCTCAGACTTATTGGCCCAATTGCCTGCTTACTTTCCCACCTCAATGTCCTGTGGCCTCCTCCAGCAAAACATGTTCAAAATAGAACTCATCTTATTTTCTTCTCATCCTTTAAATAAAAAAAAAATTGCCTACAATAAGATATACTTTTTTTTGTTCTATGAGATTTAATAAATGTAAATGGTTGTGTAAAATCCACCATGATCAATGTGCCAAATAGCTCTATCAACCCCCCAAAATTCCCTTGTGCTGACCCTTTGTAGTCAACAACTTCCCTCACTCCTAACCACTAGCATTCACTGACTTTTTCATTGTCTCTGTTTCCAACTTTTGGCAATCATGAAAAATGCTGCTATGAACACCGGTGTGCAAATGTCTATTTGTGTCACTGCGTTCAGTTCTTCTGGGTATATACCTAGCAATGGTATTGCCAGGTCCCACAGCAAGTCTGTATTCAACTTCCTTAGGAACTGCCAAACAGTCCTCCACAGTGGCTGTACCATTCTACATTCTTCCCAAAAGTGAATAAGCATTCCTATCTCTCCACATCCTCTCCAACATTTACAGTTTTCCGACTTTTTAATAGCCACCACTTTAATAGGTGTGAAATGATATCTTATTGTAGTTTTGATTTGCATTTCCCTAATTGCTAGTAATGGTGAACGTTTTTCCATGCGTTTTTTTGCCATTTGTATTTCGTCTTTGGACAGTTGTCTTTTCAAGTCTTTCGCCCATTTTTTAACAGGATACTTTGCCTTTATTGTTGAGTTGTATGATCTCCTTATAGATCATGGATATTAAATCTTGCTGTGGTCCATATTGCATGTTAGTTCTTGTCATGATAACCTGACATATAGTTGGCAGGTAGGAATGAATTAATGTGTGTAGAACCCAACTGGACACTCAGGTCAAAACAGCCAGACTTCAGAGCCCTTCTCCTGTACAAAACGCCCCCCAGTTATTTCTTGGCATCACCAAACGGATGCCTACCATGTCAACAACAGTAATTGAATGGTATTTGTCCGCTTTTCTTTCCTTCCCTCCTACCACTTATCCAAATCAACTGCCTGCAAAGCTTTGTAGCAAGCAAGGTCTCCCTGAGTCTGTCATCCATGAGGAAACACCAATGTCTGTGGTCTTGGGACTCTGCCAGGCCTTCTAGTCCTTTGGGTAGCAGAAAGACTCTGAGTCTGCCCACAGGTGTCATCACTCTGGTCCTCAGGGCAGCTCATCCTGGGCCCACAGAATCCCTCCTGAATAATTTCCTCAGCTTCTTCCTCCTAAATTTGGTGGAGGGGTTGAGGGTTGGCTCCATTCTGAATTTCGTGAAGAAAGAATGAATGATGAGAAAGTAAGACAGGAAGAAAAGTATGGACAACGCTTTCAGAATCTTGGTGAGGTTGTGCTTTCTCCAAATACAGGGAGGTATTTAGCGTGTGTGGCCTGCAGCACTCCCCTAACCTTGCTCCTCAGATGTGCTTGCTGCAGCCCTGTTCACTGAGGGGGCACCCCCACAGCTGCAGAACCCTCTCTGCGAGCCTGACTGATTTAATGTGGAATCGTCACCCTCAGCTTTGAAAATGCAGGATTTGATGGTTAATGCTGTTAATGTAAGTCTGCTTAAGAAATTTTTCTTGTACTTAATTGACTTGGGCTCTTTGTAAAAATAATGCCAGCTGTAGGGGAAGCAGTAGTTCAGTGTAGCTAATACAATGGAAATGAATGCAGCCCAGTCTGGTCTCTTTGGGAAATACAGGAACAACTGGCAAAGCAGTTTCTTAAAATGCATATCACAAACAGAGAGCCTCCTTCAGAGCCATTCTGGATGCAGAGATAGATGGATAATTAGGTGGCTTAAAGACAGTTGGGTAAAGCAGACTCCAGAGGCTGGTGCAAAGTGCCTGGGTAAATATACTGTGTGTAATTAGGGAGATAAAAAAAGATATTAAATTATAAATTGGGATTTGGTGGAGTTATTATAATAATTTTTAAAAGGCAGTTTAAGGAAGATTGATTTGCACATTACAACCTCATGTACATAATCCCACATTTTGCCTGCTTGTTATCCATTATAAATCATTGGCAAAATTAATTGCTCATTCACACTGTCCAATTCATAGCTGACAATATTTAAGCTTTTGGTATGGCACACATGATTCGACGAATATATGGACTATTACATTTTATATTTGCACTTGAAACTCATTTAAGGCATTTCAAGAGAGAGGAAGTTTGCAGGCAAGTACCATGCTTATGACTCGTGGCTTTTGTTTTAATGAAGGGGGGATTTCACTCTGTGGTGAGTGTCTCATTTGCTCTTCATTAGTTTCCAAAAGCTTTCAACTGTTCATTATGTGGAATCAATTTGTAAACTTGGCAGATTCAGAGGGTGCAGATCTGGAAAGAGGCTTGGGAATCTACTTTTAAATAAATGATCCAGGGGGTTTGAATCCAGTGGTCTCTGGACCACATTTTGAGAATCCCACCACTAAATTATAATAAAATGTGGGATTCCACATTTTGAGAATCCCACCACTAAGACCAGATTCTGGACTTAGTCAGCCAACTTTATAACTTCCACACTAGTCAAGATTTGATCACAAGATGCCTAGCCTTCCATCGCCCATCACTAAAGCCCTGGGGAGATGAGGATGTAGCAGAGGAGCCTGCAGTGTGTTCCAGGCTTGCTGCTGAACCTTTGATAGCAGACAGAGCCAGGGGTGCTCACAGGCCATGCCTACTCACAACAATCAGAGACTTTTATTGAGCT
>JAQZBX010091422.1:0-12387 GCA_029593785.1 Cabassous unicinctus
TTACCCTTAGCACTCCAGTTTTTCATTGGTTTCTAATCAATGTGATATGAAAATGTTTGAACTGAGGATGAACAAATCAATTATTTATTCCTTAAATACCTTTGGCACAAGCCAGCTTTCCATCACTTCTCATTTATTGTCTCACCCAAATTTACTGAGAAGGATTGGCTTGGAAATTTGAATCTTCATGTATGACTCAGCATTTAGGATCACATATTTTTTGCATTGATGTACAAATAAGTATTATAATAAATTAAAGACTTCTTAATCCAACACCTAAAGCCACACTGTTACACATTTCTCCCACTGTACTATTTTTCTGAGAGATAAACTGAAGTCCAAAATGGAAAGCAATCAGAAATATACCTGTGATAGTGTTGTCTACTAGCAGATCTCAGATTACTGGGTGCTAGGCAAACTCTGCTGGAAGCAATGCACCTTTCAGGATCAATGAAGAAGGGTATGAGAAAGATATTTCCTTACCAGGCAGGCATTTATGGTGATCAAAACTCATTTGATTGGAAACTATCTAATCAAATTAAGTGGATACAATCACCCTTGGTTTTTTGCCATTTCAAATCATTTACAAAATTTCAGTAGCAACCTGTGTGTATTTTAGCAATATATATTTTTGCAAGTTCACAAAATATGTGCATATGTAATATATTGTATCTTTCTGCACCTTGCCTTTTGATTAAAATAATTCCTTGAATGTCTCCATTTGGACAAATATACTATAGCCTAGTCCATTCAGTTTCACTGCTTTTTACTGTTGATTTGTATTATATGTGGATTTCTTTTTCACTCCCTTCTACTTTTGGTTGACATTTGTGTTCTTTCCAACATTTCCCTTCCATTAATTTGTATTGTGTATATATTTGGGGACACACTCTTATTGATATGAAGAAAATGTGAAGAATGGAAATGCTAGATCATTGTTTTGGGATATTTTCAAATGTCACCCAAGAGACCATCATGTCCTCCAAATAATTAGACAAAGAATACCCTCACTGACAATGGAGGAGAGTCTCCATTTTTACATATTGTGGCCCCAATGGGTAGAGTTTGATTTACATAATTTTATATATGTGAAATTGTATTCATTATTTGCATTTCATTTATTGTTTATGCTGCAGTTTATAAAATTACTTACCATAAGATGTTACTAATCTGTGAATTGTCTTGTCATATTCCTTTTGTCTATATTTGTTGGTCATTTTATTTTTGGCTTTGGATTTGTAGATATTTTATTTTTTAACTCTTCTGGACACTATTACTTTATTTTTTTATTTTTATTTGGATGCTATTATTTTCTAGGTGATAGCATTTTCAATATATTTTCCTATTCTGTAGCTGATCTTAACTTCTATTGTCCAATAGACTTTACTGATTTTTAATGTTTTTGGGAATTTGGCATTAATTTACAAAATCTAAGCTGGTGTGAGTCTGGTAGAAGTGCTCCTCTGCAGTCATCTCATTTATTTATGTAGGAACTATGCCAGGAGCACTGACCCAGTGCCAGGTGTTGGGTTAGATCTTGGGTCCAATGCTGCAATTGATGAACTTTCTCTCTGCTTTCCAGGAGCTCAGAGTCTGGAAGAAGAGATGGAAGAAATTAGTAAACAAATTCATGTGAAATAAAAGAGCAAGTGCCATAGTGAAAATCAAGCAGGGTGCTGAAAGAGGAGGGCTGGGAGCCATTAGGTGGGAGGGCCTGAAAGGAGTCACTGAGGTGAAATTTATGCTGCATCTAGAATGAGTAACAGGAGCCAGCCATGCACAGGTCTGTGAATAGTGTGCCAGGAGAAGGCACAAGTTTGCAGACTCTGAGACTGAAGTGTGTTTGGTATGATAGGAAGTTAGAAAGGAGGACAGTGGTGATGGAGGGAGCTTGGGAGGAGAGGTGGGTAGGATGGCAAGAGGGGAGGGACAGATCCTGGGGCCTGGTAGATTATATTAGTTATCTATTAGTATGTGACTACACTACTCGAAAAATTTAGTGGCTACAAAAACACATGTCTATTATTGCACAGTTTCTGTGAACAAAGAATTCAGACAAGGTTAAGCTATGTGGTTTTGCTCCAATATCTCTTCCAAGTCTGAGAAGAAGTCCCAACTGAGGCCTGACTTGGAAACAATCTGCTTCCAAACTCACTCATATGTTATTGACAGGATTCAGTTTGGACTGAGAGCTTGAGTTCCTTTCTATCTATTATCTGGGTCCTCCCTCATTTTCTTGCACATCGTAGCATATTTCCCCACAGTGAAATATAAGAGAAAGGTTGAGAATTAGAGATAGAGAAAGAGAGAGAGAGAGAGAGAGAGAGAGAGAGAGAGAGAGAGAGAGAGAGAGAGAGAGAGAGAGAAGTAGCAGGACATAAATCATAGGGGTTTTGTTTATCAATCTTGGAAATGATATATCATCACTTTGGCCATATTCTATTGATAAGAAAAGAGTCACTAAGTCCAGTTCACATGTAAGAGGAAGAAGTTAGACAAGTATATGTATACCAGGAGGAAGAGATCCTTGGAAGTTATTTGGAGGCTTTCCACATTATAAACTAAAAGGAGGCACTTAATCTGACTCTAAATATAATGGGTAGCCAATGACAGTTTTTTATTTAGATGGCAATAACTGATTTTCATTGAATTTCAAGGCCATTATGTTGGGGACTTGGGTATGAAACCAAGAATATAAGTTATTTTCCCACAATCATACCATCAAGAACTAGCCCTGTTTTGAGATGAACTCCCTGCAGCTTCCTCTTCCTTCAAGTAATCTCTGAAGTTCATGTATTAGTGATATGTCACATTAGCTCATGAGTTCTATAGATATTATTCCATATACATCTGGTTAGGATTTGGAAGCTAGAATGATCCTTATAGTTCATTTGAAGAGACTTGGAAGGCCCAAGAGGCACAATAACTTGTTCAGGTTCATGGATATGGCAGAAAAAGGAGATAAGTGTGAAGTCAATGTATCTCAATCCTGAATTTCCCAGGTCTTTCCCAGGCACTGCAAGGATGACAGTGTTTGTGTAACTGTAGAGTTAAACTGATGACATTATCCAAGAGGTATTATCCAAGGATATGGGACCCCAAGAAGTAATCTCACATCCTTGGAGGAATAACCCAACAGAATTTGGAACCCTGGTACCCAGGCATCCACATTCTAGAAACAGCCCCCAACCCACCTCAATTGAGCAGAGATGCTAGAGAGAACAAGATGTTTCCTTGTTTCCCAACACCCTACGGCTTTCACCTCAGGAAAACTGGAAGTGAGAGCCTTTTTTAAAGCTGCAGGAATTTGTTCAATCCCCACCACAGCAGACTCTGGCCATTTACCTGGAGACAGCCAAAGGTAAGATAGGGGTCACAAGGCAGTTAAATGAATACTTGGCAAATATTCTGATCCTTTCTGGTCAGCCCTACAGCACCTCCCACTCCCAGTGTGACAGAGATAGGAAGGGCTAGGCTGTTGGAAGGAGCATGAGGAGTGGACAGACCCTGGACAGGAGCTGTCCAGGAGGTTGGAAGCCTGGATGGCCCATCATGTTCACAGTCTGCTTATGGCTGGCAGGGTGGGAAGGAGAGTACTAGGGTGGTGAATATCTGCCCAGATGTTAATCTGCAGACTTGGAGCCATCATTTCATCTCTTTTTACCATGGGATAGAGGTCTGTGAAGACAGTATTTTCTTTCTAATCTGGGGAGAATAACTTTATATGGATTCATCCCTGTGGTGACAGCCAAGCAGGACCCTGTTGTCCAACTTGATAAGTGGCATGGACTTTGTTTTTTACTGAGCACTGGGGAATGTGGAGTGGGATCTCTAACTGAGGAAGGGCAAGGCTGAAGCTTTTCTTCCACAAATCTGATGGTTCCCACTAGAGGGCTGATCCTAGGGTATACCCCCTGTAAGGACAATAGTGTCAAAGACAGATGTGGATGGTGCCCAAGGCCCCCTGGGGACGAAAGGGAGTTTGGGATCTCAGAGAGAGCCTTTGGGAGAATCTGTCTCCACTACCACCACTTCTAGGTCATTCTTGCCCCATCTCTGCCTGCCCCCACCCCACAATCAAAGGCCAAGACAATGAGATGTGGTGAGAAACTGGCTCAGAAATCTTCCTGGAACCTCAGTCACGGTTACTCAGGTGCATTTGTGTGTGGACTAGGCTGTACCTCTGCCTGTCAGGAGAATAGTGTTGGTGAGAAGAAGAGACTCACCTGTCACCTGCAGAGAATAAGAGTGTACATTACACTCAAGATACAAGTTGAGGTGCAATGAGGGCCCAGGGAGGTCTGGGGTAGGAATATGGATTTTGATTTTTTCCCTCATGCTCCAGATACTTATGGAGAAACTACCACATGCCAGTGAAGAGCATACCTGAGACAGGCCATCAGAACTCCTCAAATATAGATTTGAAGGGGTTTTCACAGAGCATAGAAACATCCACCAAAATGTGGATGTCTGTGAAAATCACATTAACAAGGACCACTTCCTGATCTAGCTCATGGCTTCTTCTCTACAGCTTTGAAGGAAGAAGGAATATGTTCTGCTTCAGATGCAGAGGTTCCTATGAACCCCCAGTTAAGAACTCATAGTTTTCAAATGAACTCTGCAATTGGATCACCAGTAAGTGAAGGAAAGGGGGAGTAAAAATATCAAAACTTACAATGTGCAAAGGAAAAGACCTGAGGAAGAATGTTAGCAAATGGCCTAAAGAAGGAAGGACTGTGCATTCTCAATCCCCCTATAGTGGTCCCATGACCCATCCTTTCTCTTAGATTTGAATCCTTCTGGGATCCTGGTCTCTGAACTCTGAATTCCTTTCCCTGTTACATTCATTCTGGGGGAACATTTGTGATGCAGCTTCCATAGCCACAACTGACCTCATTTCAAAAGCTTTACTCCTGTGGCCTGTGATTTCTAGCATCCCTGAAATTCCTTGCACAATTTGTTTTATGCCAGAAATTCCCCAGAAGTCCTCCAGCCCCTGTGAGGTCCTTGGAGGACATGCCCCTCTGACTGGGCCCTGATGATTCATGGTGAACTCTGAAGTAAGGATCACTGTCCTTATTCCTTACTGTATTAGTCAGCCAAAGGCGTGCTGATGCAAAATACCAGAAATTGTTTGGTCTTTATAAAGAGTATTTATTTGGGGTAGAAGTCCACAGTTACCAGACTGTAAAGTGTAAGTTTCTTCCCTCACCAAAGTCCATTGCCACATGTTAGAGCAAAACAGCTGCCGGTGTTTGCCAGGGTTCAGGCTTTATGTGTTCCTCTCATCCTGGGGCTGTGTTTCTCTCTGGTCTTAGCTTCTCTGTTTCCTCCAAAGGTCAGCAGTAGACTATGAAGCTCTCTGACCAAGCTCTGCATCTCACCCTCTAAGAGTTTTGGAGTGATTGCCACACCTTACCCAATTTTTGGGTTAGAGGCTTTGCTTCTCTCCACAAGGCCAGCTGTGAACTCTCAGGTAAATGGCTCATCTCTATCCCAGAGCCTTCTATCCTTCCTCATGATGAAGCTCCTCCATCTGCTTGCCTCCCCTGGTTCCAGCATCAAAACTCCAACATCAGAACTCCTTCCTCTGTCCTTTACCATGCCTTTTATATTTGATTCCCCCACCCATTAAGGGGTGGGGCTCAATGCACTACTGACATGGCCCAGTAAATGCCCAAATCATAACTTAATCATGCCTGAATTAACAGATCAGTTTACAAGCATAATCATTATCTATTTTTGGAATTCGTAATTACATCAAACTGTCCAATGGCTACACTCAACCCTCTTAATTCCAAAAATACATTACAATATTCAAAAAACCTTAAATCAGTAATACTTCAAGTACAAAATTATATCATAGGCAGTTAAAGAAATATAGTTTGTCTTGGGGCAAAGTCCTGTCTGCTATAGACCTCTGAAACTTACAAAACATTTTAACTTCTTCCAATACACAAATGGAAAGACAAAGGATAAACAATTTCATTATCATAAGGAGAAATTGGGATGTTAAACACGAGTCATGGATCCTCTACAATTCAATAAATGTAATCAGGGCATCCTCCATTTGATATAAAGTGTGGGAGTCATTCTTAAGATGATGGTTTCTTCTCCTTGGGGCCGCAAGGGGACCCACACTTTCCACAGGCTTGCCCAATGGCATTTTCTTGGTTCCACACTCATCAAGCATCTGGGTGTTGACCAAGCTCTGGATCTCACCCTCCAAGAGTGTTGGGGCGATTGCCACACCTTACTCAATCTTTGGGTTAGAGTCTTAGCCCCCCTAGTACAGTAAGGAGAAGACAACATTCCCCTAATCTCTGACATACAGGCTCAACATTCTCAGAGCAATGATTTGAACACTTGGCCTCTCTGAACTTTGGCACACAGGCTCAAAACTCTCAGAGCAACAAGTTAACCACGTGACCTTCCATAATCCATGGGGGACAGGAACACCCCTTTCAGACCTATGGGGTGCTGACCTTAACTGCCTTAATCTTTGAGGAATGTGCTCCACCTTCCCTGTACCCTGGCATGGCAAAACTCTTCCTGAACATTGGGTGGGAATATCCACCCTCTTCAACTGCTGGGGCAAACCCACCCTGTCTGTACACATGGGTGAGACTCCTCTCTTGGCCCAAGGGTGTGTCTTAATTCCAGATCTCAGCTTCCATGGGTTTCTTATTAAAGCTGTCTCTCCTTCAATCTTTCCTTTCCATGTCCTCTTTTGTCCAAGCTGACAGTGGTTTTGTTCATACATCTCTTTCAAAAATTTTGTTGGTTTTACATGCAGGAAGCAGGGGTCCAAGCCATCAGACAGTAAGACTTTCCACAAGTCTTTCCTAGATAACTGCATCTTCAATCCTGATTTACAAGTTCCAAGTTTAGTTAAGTCTTCAAATGGGACACTTTCATCTGGGAACTTGATTTCCAGAAACTTGGGAGTTCTGGAATCAGTTTCTAATTTCTTTGTGCCTAAAAGTTCTGTCCTTAGTGTATTTTGCTCATCTAGTATTTTGCTATAAGCTGCAAGGAGAAGTCAAGGCACATTCTCTGAGTTTACCTTGGAAAGTTCTTCAGCTAAATGCTTTGGTTCACCATTTTCAAATTCTGTCTTCCATATAACACCAGAAGTTAATCTTGCTATGTTCTCTTCAACTTTAAAACATGGGTCACCTTTCCTCCTGTTTCCAATAATAGTTTCATCATTTATTCCTAAGGCATCATAAAAAGTCTCTTTAGTGTCCATATTGCTATGAACAGTCTCTTCAAAGTGATCTAGGCCTTTTCCATTAAGCATTTCACAATTCCTCCAAAAAGTACCCCTTATCATTTATAAAACCATTTCAACATTTTGGTAATTGCAAAAGCACTTCCCCACTCCTCGGTATCAAATTCTGTATTAGTCAGCCAAAGGGGTGCTGATGCAAAATACAGAAATTGGTTGGTCTTTATAAAGGGTATTTATTTGGGGTAGAAGTCCACAGTTACCAGGCCATAAAGCATAAGTTTCTTCCCTCATCAAAGTCCATTGCCATGTGTTAGACCAAAACAGCTGCCAATATTTGCCAGGGTTCTGGCTTCTTGGGTTCCTCTCTTCTGGGGGCTGCATTTCTCTCTAGGCTTAGCTCCTCTGTTTCATCCACAAGGAAAGCTGTAGACTATGAAGCTCTCTAGGCTTTCCTTTTCTCCACAAGGCCAGCTCTGAACTCTCAGGTGAATGGTTTGTCTCTATCCTGGGGCCTTCTCTCCTTCCTCATGAGCAAGCTCCTCCATCAGCTTGCCTCCCTGGGCTCCAGCATCAAAACTCCAACATCAGAACTCATTCCTCTGCCCTTTACCATGCCTTTTATATTTGATTCCCGCCCCCCACGAAGTGGCTCAATGCCCTACTGATATGGCCCAGTTAATGCCCAAATCATAACTTAATCATGATCAGATTAACAGACCAGTTTACAAGCATAATCAATATCTAATTTTGGAATTAATAATTACATCAAACTGCCCAATGGCTTCACTTACTATGGAAGGTATACTCACATTCTTCCTCACTGGCCAAGATGCTACTGCAGCCATTTGGTTCTCAGGCCTACTGTCTGGGGAGTTCACCAGTTTACACACTCAGTCATGTTGTTACTGACATATCCTAAAAGAGACACCAGGCCCCAAGCCCTTAGAATTCACAGCTCCTTGGATGGTGGTCGTCTTTGTCCTTAATCTTGCACTGTGGTTATGCCCAGAGGGTCCTGGACATAACCTGTCTGCTGGGGAGAATTGAAATATGTGACATGTCAGGGGTTTGGGATGGAGGTGGTCACCAAATCTGATGACCCACAGACATGTATGGCATAGCATTATCAAACACTTGAGCCTTTCCAATCCAGGTGGTACAGTCCCTACCCTGAGCTCACCTGAAGTTCCTCTCTGGGCTTCCCTATGATCTGGACCTAAAGTGTTAAACCCTGGCCCTGTCCTGAGCCTCCAGGGCCCTCTATCATCTTCCAGCCTCCACCTTGTTAAGGATATTGAACATAATCCCATGGCTTCATCTAGAATGGGGAGGACCAGATCAATTGTGGGGTGATTCTGAGTTTTCAGTTATGGACATTTCTGTTATCCCCCAATTACTCAGGGCTCCAGGTGCCACGCAGACACCCATGGCAGCCTCTTCAGGAACAGTGAGGGGCAGAATACAAACCCTGGCTCCCAACAACCCAGGCCCGTGGTGATATGGCACAGCTTTCCATGGACATGATTTGTTAAATTAATCACAAGTATGACTGTTCTTTCCCCTCAAAGAAAAATGGCAGATCCCAAAGCTAGTCCAGAACATGGCAGAAGTCATTGGCATTTGAGAAGTTTCACTTACACAGCTGGAATACTCCTGAGAGCAGAAACATCATGTAGAAATATTTAATACATCTTGTGCAATCTCATATAGCAGAGGATGAGTTTTTACTGCATCTTTTTACTTCCACTTGCCTAGAGTGCTGTGAGTATAACCCACCAGAGGCCTATATATAGGGCAAGAGTATATCTCACTCAGTCTTTGACAGGGAATCCTCCATTTACACTGAGAATCCTTGAACAACCAGAAAGTCCAGGTGGCCAAGGTAGTCATGAAACGGCCCAGGTTTCCGCCTGCTCAGGCTCTTCTGTGTGTGACAGCAGGGACCCACTGGCTTGATTCCCCATGGGAAGGGGTTGCTTTCATTTCTGGCATAGAGATTTCCCAGCAGTGATTGTTGGTCAAGGGGAATAGCGGGAGTGAGGTGGCCTGAGGTCTCCTGTGTTTGCTCTTCCTCCAGCAGCTCTAGGTCTCAGGTCTCTTGCTGTGGGCAGTGTGGCCCCTTCTGCTTATTCCAACAAACCCTCTCCCATTGGTCCAGGGGGAAGAAGTCAGCAAAGGCATGGGTTAATCTACAATGCTTTATAAATATCTGCTTCCATCTACTTATTGAGTGCACACAGATATAAATGAAGAGACCCGAGAACAGGAGGCCCTTTCTACCTGTCCACTGTTGACTTTTGACCTCTGGGTCACCCTGTCACATGGGTTACACAATCAAATTTGCATTAAATCAACATGCACATTGACTGGAAGCTCCCTAGGGGAGTCCAAGCTCCTTGTCAACTTCTGTGCCAACATCTCGGCTTCTGTTCCCACTGAAGGTCTGATGAGCAGGGCCACTCCTCCAGGGATGTTGAGCATCACAGTCAGGTTCATTGCATCCAAGGGTCCCCTCCCTAATCACATGTGCTTTTACATGGGGACAAATCTCTGCAGTTATCCAGAAATTACCATTTATACATTTTAATGAGAAAGACCTTGGAATTCAATTTAAATAAAATACATAACTAACATAGCCATAGTTTGGTTCACCTCTGTGCATGCACAAGACAAAGTAAGTATTTTACTTTCCCAAGCAAGATTACTTTACATATTATTACCAGGGCTTTGAGTTAGTAGGTTAGGTGACCATTGAGAATGAGAGTGGGCTGGAGGCTGAAGATTTTATTCACAGGATCTAACGACCACCTTGAAGTCCAGGTGACTCACAAGTCTCCATTGCTAGAAATGACATCAATGAGAACAGTTTTATCAGGCAGAAGAAAATCTGTTTCCCTGAAGACATGGGGTAAAACAGAATATTTATTTTTCTTCTAACTGAGACTTATTTTGCCAGTTCAAGTGCTGGAATACCTCTGGGAGGAGACAAAGCTTGAGATACCCAAATTTATACTATAGAATATAAAGGCCAGAAAAGGATGACTAGGAAATAAATAGAGGCATAGTGTAGTTCTTTGTGCCTGTGACCACAAACCCCCTGCTCTTTCATGCATATACCTGGCTCTGGATGGGGTCACCAGGGGATGGGTCAGAGGATAGCCTGAGACCCAGAAGCCTCTGTGCTTCAGTATTCCTGCTTCAGCCTGGGGTGGAGGAAAAGGAGCTAGATTGTGCCCTGGGTGCAGCTGTCTCATACCTGGCTGACCTGGCTGTAGCATTCTACATTTCCACCAACAAAGAATAAGTGTTCCTATCTCTCCACATCCAACACATGTAGGTCTCTGTCTTTTTAATAGTGGTCATTCTAATAGGTGTGAAATGATATCTCATTGTAGCTTTGATTTCCATTTCCCCAATCACTAGTGATGTTGAAGATTTTTTCATCTGTTTTTGCCATTTGTATTTCTCTTTTGGACAAATGTTTATTTAATACTTTTGCTCATTTTTAAATCAGATCATTTCCCTTTTTATTGTGGAGTTTTAGCATCTCTTTTTATATCATGGATATTAAACACTTATTGGATATGTGATTTCTGAATATTTGCTTCCATTGAGTCGTCTGTCTTTTCAGTCTTTGACAAATTCCTTTGAGGTACAAAAGTGTTTAATTTTGAGATGTTCCCATCTATTGTTTTTTCTTTTATTGCTTGTGCTTTGGATGTAAGCTCCAAGAAACCAGCACTAATCACAAGATCTTTAAAAGATTTTCCTACCTTTTCTTCTAGTAGCTTTATGTTTCTGGCTTTTATGTTTAGGTATTTGTTCATTGTGAGTTGATTCTTTTATTGGGAGTGAGATAGGGCTCTTCTTTCATTCTTTTGGTTACAGATATCTAGTGTTCCCAATGCCACTTGTTAAAGAGAATGTTTTGTCCTGTTAACATAGATTTGGTGGTTTTGTCAAAAATCAGTTGACCATAGAGGTGAGTATTTATTTCTGGACTCTCATTTCTAATTCACTGATTGATGTGTTTATCTTTTTGCCAATATCATGCTGTTTTCACCACTGTAGCTTTGTAATATGTTTCAAGGTCAGGCAGTGAAAGTCCTCCCACCTCACTCCTCATTTTTAGAAACATTTTGGCTATTTTTGGAGCACTTTCTCTTCCAAATAAATTTGATAATTGCCTTTTCTATTTCTTTAAAGTAGGCTTTTGTTATTTTGATTGCTATTGCATTGAATCTAGAAATAAATTTTGGTATGATTCACATCTTCATGATATTTAATCTCCCAATCCAGGAACACAGAATGTCTTTCCATTTGCTTAAGTCATCTTTGATTTATTTTAGCATTGTTTTGTAGTTTTTTGAATTCAGGTCCTGCACTTCTTTGGTTATATTGATTCCTAGGTGTTTGAGTTTTTATTGCTATTGTAAATGGAAATTTTTTCATGATTTCCTCCTCAGATTGTTCAATACTAGTGTACAGAAACATTACTGATTTTTGCATGTTGATTTGGTATCCTGACACTTTGCTGAACTTGTTTATTAACTCAAAGTAACTTTGTCATAGACATTTCAGAAATTTTAAAATATAAGATCATGTCATCTGCTAAGACTGAGTTTTACTTCCTATTTTCCTACTTGGATTCTTTTTATCTTTTTCCTAAGTGCTCTAGCTAAACCTTCTAATCCAATGTTGAATAACAAAGGTGACAATGGGTCTCCCTTTCTCATTTCCAATCTAAGAAGGAAAGCTTTAAACTTTTCCCCATTGAGTACAATGTTAGCTGTGGGGTTTTCATATATACCTTTTATCATATTGAGGAAATTTACCTCTATTTCTATCATTCTAGATAGCTTTTTTTTTTTTTTACCAAGAAATGATGCTGGATTTTGTCAAATGCTTTTTCTGCATTGATCAAGATTATCATGGACAGTGACAGAAGCCATATTGTGAAAAATCCTCCCCTGACACACTGGATAATGTTAGAGGACTCCACAAATGGTGAGTTGAAGAAAGAGAAAAATATCAGCTCCACCAGGCAGGCAATTTTTAAATATAAAAAAGTATGGATTGGAGGACAAGATGGCATTGGCTTAAGAGGGCAACTGCGGAGAGCTCCCAGAACACGGTGGATAGTGGACAGAGTC
>JAQZBX010091423.1:0-12389 GCA_029593785.1 Cabassous unicinctus
GGACGCAGGGCTCTCCAGGAGCGGATGCCGCCTTCAAGCTGGCCCAGAAAGCTCTGCCACACAATTGGGGGTAGTAAGGGAATAAGGGACCGACCAGGAACTGCGGATCAGAGAATGCCGGGTTTCTTTTACCATCCTAAATCCCGATTGCCTCTCAGCGCGCCCAGGACAGAGTCCTTCTTTCTCGCTGAAAACTTGGCATCGCTAACCAATACCACACGCCATCTGGTACCACCGGTTTACCTGTTAAAGAGACCCTCCTCCCGACTTTCTCCTTCCTACCCGGCCCCTTTGGGTCCTTCTGCCTTTGAGAATACCCCCTATCTCAGTCCGTTTTTGCAGCCGGGGAGGGGACAAGGGCTCCAGATTCAGTTTGTAAGCTCGTCATCGAGCCCAGCAAATGGATGGACCGTGATACCGAAATGAAAACGCTTGGGTCCTCTCATTCATATCCAAAGCAGCGGTATTTTTAACCTCTTTTGGGTGACGAACTATTTCAGGTATTTGGTAAAAACATGCACTGTACACACACACACGGGCGCGCGCGCGCGTGCACTGAAGCACACACCAAAGCTCACACTTTAGAATAAAAATTTCGGGTGAAAAGATGAGGTGGTCACGAATGTACTAAGCCTGCTAGAATCCATGATTCCCGGGTGAAAAATCTATTTTACCTCCATAGCCTCAGGACCTAGAGCCTTGAATCTGGACATCTGTGTCACTGAGCCCAAAATTGCAAACTTCACTTGAGCGATCTTCAGCCCAATCACCCTCCCTCCCCCGGGGGGCAGCACGCCCGCATACAGCAGGGCATCCAGAGCTCCAGGGTAGGTTTGGCGTCCCAGGCACAACCCACCTCCTGGCGAAAGATAGCTGCAGATTCTTCCACAACCTTATCTCCGAAATCAGGATCTCCACAGAGGTGCTCAAGACTCTCCACTCCCCCCATTAAATACACACACACACACACATACACACACTTAAATTCTGCAAACTGACTTTTTTTCCTGAGGGTAGGGGATAGTTTTGGCATCCAGGAATACCTTTTAATTGTTGCAGTGAAAAAAAAGCACCGAGTTTTCAATCCTCCACCATGGTCCAATCCACCAACTCAAGCAATTGCTCAAGTGTAGAAATGTCAGGTGGTGTTAAAGGGTGGAGGGGGAGGTCAGTTCTGGGCTCAGTCAGGGGCTGTGTTTTCTTACAGTTAGTGTTCATGGTGAGGCAACAGGCTAATTGTCATTTGCCTGGTGGTGAGTCCTCCCCTAGCCTTGTCCAAAGACAAATCTAAGCTCCAGCCTGCTCCAGCGGTGGAACCTTGTGCGTGGAACAGACTAGGAGAACGCCCTAGGAGAAAAGCTGCTGCGCTTGAACAAAGATCAGCGCAGGACCCGGGCAGCGCCTCCCCTTCCTGGGAACCAGTTTGGTCCAGTATGGGGGCTCCAACTTTTACTCGAAAAAATATGTAATAAAAGACCTTCCCCTCCTTGCTCCGCGTAATCGGTGGGGCCCGGGCAACTTCGGGAAAGAGAGGAGTGTGCATTCTGATCCACCTGCCGCGATGACTACTCAGCAAAGGGAAGAAGCATGGCTGCAGGATTCGGTCCACGAAGCCCCTAAAAAGATTCCCCAGTTTCCATTGGGTTGCTCGTGTTAGAAACTCTCCCTTGACTTATTATACCTTGGAGAACAGATTGCCTCCAGAAACCTTGAAAGTCGAGCAGCACCAGAGTTGATTTAAATTGGAAAGTCTCTATTTCTCGAATGTGGATATGCTTGTATATACACACCCAATAAGAAACCCGAATTTTTACTTTATAATGTGCGAATACAATATAGCTTAAAACTCTTGCAGCGAGGCCCATTTTTATGGCCATATTGTGTTTAATGTGGGTGTGTCCGCCCAGCCGCCACCGCTGCGCAGAACTTCAGACTCCAAGCACCAGGTGCGGGAAAGAGCAAGGGAGGACTCCCCTCCACCTTTCCAGCCGTCAGAGGGTCCTTTGAGCACGGGCTGTTGCCCAGCAAAGCTTGATGTTTGGCCAGGAAGAATCACAAACGTCCCCCCAGAAGAGTCCTCCGTGATGGACATTCGGAGTTCTTTTTTCTTGGGCCAGTTCCCTAATGCAAGAAGTGAGCTGGGAGAGGAAAGAACCGCCTCTAGAAATGAAGTATCTCCAAAATTATTTCCACCTGTCAAGGGGCTTTTTCAAAACATTGCCTTACACGGGCTGCCACTTTTCAAAATGAGCTTCCCATCCTCTTTCCCTTGTTTGTTTGTTTGTTTTTTTTCCCCAGAAAGATGGCCCTTTAACCCTCCATTTTCTTCTCTCTTTCCTCCGGGGCTGCTAAAGAAAGCACCATCCAGCCCTCACTGAGAACATGGCCTTGGTAATCACCAAATCTGGTGAAAAGACATGGGACTCCTTTTCCCTTGTCCTAAGAATGGAAAGGAAACTGGCTCCTGGGAGTTTATAAGCCTTTGTAGAAAAGCTAACACTCTCCAGCATCATAATGCTGATCCTTTCCTTCTACTCCTGCCTCAAAATAATTTCTGGGTAGGACAATGCCAGGCCATAAAGACTGCTCTTTTACATCCAAGGAAGCTGCTGACACCTCAGAGGGTCCATGGACAGTGTTGCTTAGGGCACTGCCATTAGAGTACCAGCAAAACTAAGGCTTCAAAACTGCCAACAACTTTTGGAAACAATTTAATACTCAATGTTTTTTTAAAAATCACAATTGAGGTGAAAATTATAAATTCCCTGGACTTCTTTCGCTTCTTTTAAAGCTTAGATGGACTTTTACTTTGAATTAGATATGGGCAAAGGCACCAAAACCTTTTGGCTGCTTAAGAACTCTAAAGCCCTTATTCTGGCTGATTCACAGACAGAGCCTAAGACAAACCCCTGAGGTGATCAGAACCTTTCAGATTTTGCTGGGGGGAAAATCTGAGGGTCAGCTCTGGGTAAAGCCAGCCTTCCAAGTGGGCAACAGCCTCTTTTTATTGAACACCTTCTAGTGGCAAGGTAAGGGTTCCCTGGGAAGAACAGAAGCTCCTGGGGAGGGGAGGAGGCACCACATCAGGAGGCAACAAAGAGGAAAGTGTTGACCTGCAAGAGCTCCTGATCTGGTTTGGAGACTGATGCCCTTTGGCCTCACTGTAGTGAATGCAGTGGGCACGATGCTAGCAAAATGGTCCAAGGTATATTCGCCTGGGAAGTGCCAAAATAAATGGAGGAGGAAGGGGGGCGGGGAAGAGTGGTCTAAGCAAGGCATCTTCAGCAGCTTGACCCCCAAGTCAGAATGATTTAAAGTTTTATTGAGAGAACAGATGGAAGATGAGAGCATTCCTTGAAGAAGGATGGTACTTCTTGGACACTCATATGCTGCACAATGTAACATTATATGAATCCCTTTATAGCTCAAGATATAAATAAAATGAAGAATGTATTCAAACTCTTCTATTTGCCATCAACCTCCCTTGGATTGCCAACACTGAAGAGAAAACCATAGGAGAACTGAGGCTATATGAAAAATCAAGAGCTTCTAATGTGACCCGATTGCTACTATTTATTTAATGAAACAGTCATTATTTTCTTTCTTCAACGTATGTGTCTGATAATGAAGCAAAAAGAAAGGAAAATAACTATCAATATGCCACTGCCGAAGCATACAAATACTTGCTAGTTTTTTATTTTATTCATGTTCTTTTAATGTATGTATTTAAGATTAAACTAGTGCGCAAGGACTAACAACACGGAGAACAATTCTGGATTAAGGTTTTATTAAAAAAACAGGTTCAATTAAAGAGAACAGATGAAATTATCAAACATAAAAATATGAATTGAATTGCTTCTTTTTAGATGGATCTTTAACACTGACTTGACCATATGGACACTGCAAAAGAAATAAAACAAATAATTATTGAATTATTTAGCAATCATCTTTTAAAAATGCAACACTGCTTGTGGTGGGAAAAAAAAAGAGATTGTTAATAATGGTATACAGATCATTTGCTCTATGGGGTCCTTCAGACTAAGAGGAGAATAATGGCAACCTCGGGCAAATGGTCCTAATTAGGGTTCAAGAACCATTTCCTAAATGCATCCTTCCTACTTTAAGAATTTTGCTCTCAAAACCCACTCTTAGAAAACCCCTAAGTCCTCAATTTATGCAAAGCTCTTATGCATTTGATTAGAAACAGCTAGTGGCACATATAGGAACATACATAAAAGTAAAGGCTTAATTTTTCAATACTGGTTACAGCTAATACATGCATTTAATGTCTATTCTTTAACTATAAAGTGGGTCAGTTAAAGGAAATAACAATCTTCTCCTTGCTCCAAAATACAGAGTTTCTTATTCATGATTGATTTTTAGAAATCTGATGAAAGAATGCCTTTTCTTAGACACCTTTACACAAAGATCATCACTGTTATTTCCTGCAGAAGCAAGAAAGTGAATTATGTTTTAAAATCATCTAAGCAAAGTGTTCTTTAGCAGAGGTTGTTGAATGCTTATAATCTTAACCCTATAACAATTTACCTTACTACTATGCTTTAAAAAGTCATAGTGAAGAACCTATTCTCATTTACATTTTGCTCAAAATAGGTAGAGATTAGTCAGTTCTTCCTAATGAATGCACATAGGGCTGTATCCATTGAAATAGACATTTTAGGAAATGTACAGCACTAATTTTGGGGTAATCTAGTTTCACGGTTATATGAAAGACAGACTAGAAAATAGCCAGAGAGAGAGAGAGAGACAGAGAGAGAGAGAGAGAAGGAGAGAGGGAGGAAGGGAGGAAGGGAGAGGAAGTAAAGGAAGACAAGAAAAAGAAACATTATCATCTAAAGGAAACCCACATTTCAATGTTGGGCAAGTTTCTGTTCAGCTAATAATGCAGAAAATGCTTTCTGGGATCTAGTTTGCAACATTCTGGATTTCTTTTCCTGCCCTCTTTGTGCTTGCCTAGTGAACACAACTCATTTGAAACCTCATGAAACATTTCCTTGTAATAAAGAGTTCCTGTGAATTTCAAATCACCCGCATTACAAGGAATTGATGCTCACAGTGAAATGCTACAAAATTCCATTAACTTTAAAGGTCCTATGTCGGCCCTAAGGACTTCATTGTCCTTGGCTAAAGTAGCTTGTGAAAAGTCTATTTAGTTTTTTTTATTTGACTTGTTTTTCAAATAATAGGCATTTACGGAGTTACAGAAGCACCACAAACTGCTGCAGTAATGCGAGAATTTGCTACTCACGTGTCTGCAGGCAGAGCCACAGCATTCACCTCTCTGCAAGTGGGCTAGCTGCGTAAGCACCACATAGCCAGTAGCTGGATCCACATAGTTGAGTTGGCCAGCCTGAAAAGTAATAAAACGCAACAATTCATTAATCCCAATATTCAGCATATCTCCTCACCATAATTTCTGGTCATAAAATACTGAAAACTTTTCTTTAAAAAATATTAAACTTCTCCCTGGCAATTTTAGTGGCCCTTGCAATTAAACCCTGTATGCATTCCGACACTATAAACAATCCAGCTTTATATGTCATAAGGAGAAAATATAGTTTGAGAAAAATGAGAAGCTGATGGAAAAACAAGAACTCCTCTATACCCAATAACCACGGAGCCACTGCTCCGGTATTTTTCATTCGGTTTCTAGGTAACAAGCTTAATAACAGGCGATTTAAATAATTTTAAGAGCTTAAGAGGCTGAAAATGAACTTTCACTCAGAAGTTGCAGTTGCAATTTCAGTACTTAAAATATGTGGATAATGATTTAAACTTACAGAAAAGGTGCTAATCAAAACCAACAGTCATAGAAAAAAGTATTGCCTTTGCTATTATTGAACACCATTCTTTACCTTCATGATGTGTTTGTTACTCCATTGCACATTTTACATTCCTTTCTTTTTTGGGAGTGTTGCTAGTTTTATTTTTTTAAGCAAAAAAAGTATTGTTTTAACATATCAACACTGTTTTCACACGTGTGATCAAAAGCAACCATTACTACACTAGTGCAGATGTCAAGGAAGCATACTCTACCTACATTCAAACATGGTAAAAAGTGTCCCAAGTACTTTGTGTGAAGGTAAAAGGAAATGATGCAGCTTCTTATGATGTGGAGTTGGGCCATGTAGGTGATATTACTTAGCCTTAAAAATTTTATTTTAAAGTGTAATATTCCCCTAGGATGGATATCATATATATATATGATATATATATCTTTCACTATGCAGTAACTCTGTGTATCACTCTTGCATAGAGTCTTTCCATTAAAACACATGTAAAACTTGCTTGTCTCTGACATACATTTTTGTAGGTACCACGAAAACTTTTTCAGGATGTCTTCTTTAAAGATGCTATTTTATTCTGGTTTAGGGTTAATTTCCTATGTTTCATATAAACTGTGGAGCAAAAGGACAGATAAAGTTCAAGTCTAGGCCCATTCTAAGGTATTCCAGCAAAGGTAGTCAGGCATCAAGTCCCAAGGCTGGTCTAAAGGGCCTCCCCATTCCTTTGGGATCACAGAAGATTACAGGAAACCATGAGCACTAAATACTACTTTAGAATGACCAATTGTTAGGACCTAACTTCTTTATTTACAAAGCCTGTGTTTGGAGACTTGGAAGAAAAACAAAAATAACACTGAGACCTCTGAAACTGCCTTCTTTTCACTTTTCATAGCTTCTGGGAGTCTTCTGAGGGCAATTATCTGGCAACCTGGAAACCTAACAAATTGCTCCTGAGCTTGTGCCTGCTTGCCTGCTTTCCATGTTGATTGAGCACCTTTGAGCTTGTTGGCTGCCCACAGAAACTTAATTTGTCCTTGGTAAATGGGCCTCACATAATGGGGGCAACAGACAAAGATGCGGCAAGGGTGCTGACAGTTTGACTGGAGAGCAAGATGTTCAGTGATGCACATCAGCACAGGGAGAAAAGTAAGAGAGCTATCTGCCTTGAGGCAGGAAGAAGGACCACTGTGAGGGGTCTGATTTGTTGAAAAAGAAAAACAACAAGCTTGTTATTGGGTTTACTTATGGTGTATTCGACAGGCATTTAACCCGTGATACTGAAGCAAGTGTGCATTCCCTGAGTGAGAAGAAAGTTCCTTTCCTTTCCCAGGCTGATTGAACCTGTCCTTACACACCACTGGCGTTTGCTCTAAAAAGAATGAAACTCTTTGCTTATATCTCAAGTCAAATATGGTGAAGTATGGAAACAAATTGCACATGTCATCTTTAAAGGAAGACTACAAACAAGAACAATTTAAAACGGCCAGTTATTTCCAGATGGATTTTATGCAAAAGCTTTAGTACTTGAATGGGTCAGGCAGTGGAATCTCTGGGCCTATTGTCAACAATAACAAAACAAAACAAAACAAAACATCTCAACATTAGGCACCCCCCCAAGGTTTTCTATTCTACCCCTTTGGCTCAAGTCACACCAGATAACACTAGTCCTATCAAGTACTGGTCACATAGCTTAATAAATGGGTTGATTTCATATAGGTTTTTTTTTTTTTTTTTTTTTTTTTTTTTTTTTTTTTTTGTATCTCTATTACAGAATTTCCTTGCTCTATCTCATTGTTTCTTTTGTAAAGGAAATAAAAATATGTTACCTTTAAACTCATGTGATTTTTAACCGTTAGAAACTGTGAGGGGAGATGATACGCCTAGATATTGGAGCTAACAAACCAGCAAAGCAGAAAACAGCTCAAGAGTGTCTAAGAAGAACTCAGACGCCTGATTATAGTTTCCTTTGTAACCATTCTTCGTTAGAGTGGACAGGAAAGGATGAAAGGATTGTAGCAAAAATTAAAAGTGAATTAAAATAAATTTGACAATGTGTTCTTTTTTATTATGAATCACCTGATGGCAAAGTGTTTGACTTATAATGCAAATAAACAAGCCACATATTTTTCCGGAGACTTCTCAGCTACTCCACCTTCCTCGTCATTTAACAACGCCTCTCCCCAAACATACAAACACACAAACGAGAGTACTGATGGGTCCCACACTGCAACGGAGATTTGCTAGGACGCTAATCCAAAACAAGTTACATTCACACTGACACTCAAGAGAGATAAAAAGTAAACCCTTTCTCCGGAACAAGAAATTCGGGCCAGTTTCCAAGCGAAACAGTCGGAGCGGGAAGCAAGCGAGCGTGCGTATCAGAGGCCAGAAGAAGGACTGCTTCGGTTCTCAGCAACCTCTCACTGCGTACGGCCACTGGGTCCCGCCGCAGCCCAGGGCGCGCAGGCGCATCGACTTCTCCTGTGCGAAGCGACGCGACGCAACGCGGGGCGGGGCCGAGTGGGGAGAAGGGGTCCTCACCACGCAGGCGGCCGTGTGCAGCTCAATGATCCGCAGCTCCGCGACGGTTAACCCTTCGCTTGCTGGACGCTTCACTGCCCCCTCCGGCCTGAGTTGCGATCCGGGCCCGGACCCGCCGTGATTTCCCTCGGAAGCGGCGCAGAGGGTTAAGCTGAGGTGCTGACGGAACCCTGCTTGGACCCAGGGAGGTTTTGGCGGCTGGGCGGCGGGAGCTTGCCTCGTGAACGGGGCCCTCGCCAGCGCCGGGATCTGCCTGGCCGCCATGGCCGCGGTGTGCCTTGTGGGAGAGGAAGCGCCCGGCGCTGGGGCCCGGCGGGGCGGCGAACGCGGGACTGGGCGCAGCGCGCCTGTCGGTGCTGGCGCGGCTGCTCTGCTGCGGCGTGTGAACCCGGGCCTCGGGCCGGTTGAGACTGCGAGGACCGCCGGTGAAGGACGCAGTGACCGAGCCTTCCGCAACCGCCACCCGTTCCCGCTGCGGAAAGGAAATAGGCTTTTTGAAGCAGCAGGCGATCCAGAAAGCCCTATTGAAGCTCGTGAGGCTTCAACAAAATGCAAAGACAAGCTCGTGAGGCTTCAACAAAATGCACATCACGGGACCTAAATTCCAAAGCTATTCCCCCCCCCCCCTTTTTTTTTTCCTTTTGAGATGGAGTGGACATTTTTTCCCCAATATCAAACTAGACTTAGGATCATTCATCATAACGGCCACAACTGTTAGGATACCAGGAAGTGACCAGAATTCCCCAGGTTTATTAATAACCAGTTCGGGCCTATCCAGAAAGTCAGTGTATTTGCAGGTAATATGTGCTAGAAATAAAGTTGGAAGCAGAGCCTTCATGGCTTGGTTCCTTGGCCCGTCCTTAAAGGAAAGCCAAAAGTAAAGTCACACACGGAATAAGAAAAGGTGGTGTTTCTATGTTGCTGAATATTTGCAAAATCCAAACTACAATTATATTTATCTGAAAGGTAATTAATTACCCTGAGACTCACGAAAATTGAATTTGAGAAAATTAGCGTAAGCTCAAGAGGTAATTTTAAGCGTTAAAATTAAATTAGCCCTCTACCCTCCCCAGGGTTTCGGAAAAAAGACAGTTGAAGAGTAGCAATTCTATTAGTGTTCCTCAGTACTGTAAAGAGCGGGAATTGATACCTGAGGGCAAGAGTAGACTCTTCAGATGTGCAGAAGGGTGATTGCAGAAGCACAACTGATATTCCACCACCCTTTTTTTTTTGTTATCGGCATTTACCATGCAACCATGTATTTTGATTTTCTTAGAGAAGACTTTTACTGGAATGTAAACAGATATTTGATTGAAACAACTTTCTTGGATCATTATAAATCTCGTGGTAAATTAATAAGTTGAAATCCCGTTTTGCAAATCTATTTCCTTTGTGTAGGAATAATAAATTATTTATCTGGGTCTGAGATTGGGCAGTGATCTGAGAAAAGAGTTTAAGACCTGAGAGGCTAAAGAAGGATCTCAGGGGAATCTAAGGAAAAGCGGGACCAAACTTGAGATCACCAAAAATGAGCAACTATATAAGGAAAGGGAATTCACTGTATGTCAGTATTCTTCAAGCCATGATCTCAAATTAAGGAAGTCTGGAGTTTCAGATTTATTTCAGTGTTTGTAAAAATGAGGACCAGGACTTAACTAATGGGTCATGACATCAGCTCACAGGCTTGGGATAGCATTTTACAAAAATGAAGTATATTAGATCAGATTCAAATACAAAATAACCAGAGTCATCTCATCTAGGAATAATAGGTATTGTTATATGAAACCTGTTTTGGCAATGGCAGGGAGGGACTGGGTATGACTATAAAGCAGTAGTTCAAGGGAGATCTTTGTGGTGATGAAATAGGTCTATATCCGGATTGCGGAGGTGGTTACACAAATCTACATGTGAGAAGATGGCATAGTGTATGATACATAGTTTGTGATACACATTGTATCACTGTCAAGTTTCTGGTTTGCATATTGTATTTTAACTATGTAAGGCACAACCATTGGGGGAAACTGGGTGACGGTTACAATTTTTTTGTAATGTGAATCTATCATTCACAAGAATTATACTTACTCTGTAATTATAATTACTTCAAAATTTTGAAAAGAATGTCATTTAGGTCCGTGCTGTCATAGAAGACGACACTGGCCTTGTGGTACTGGTTGTGATAGTTCACAGGAGAGGCTAAGAATATTGCCCACAAAAATCCCTGATGCTCTTGAGCAAATCCCTAAAAATGCAGCATATAGAAATTATACAGAACAGATTACAAATCAGAAGCTGGGTATGGTTAAAGTGGAACCAGATGTTAAAAATTTTGGACATCTAATTAGAACTTTCCAGCTTTAGAGTGGCCAAATAGAAGAGGTGATTCTTTAGGCTGAAAGTGAACTCAGTCTGGTGAGGAAAATGAGATTGGAAACCATGGGAACCTTTAGCAGAAGAACCTTCCACCGATCAATGGAAATGGCCAGTATAATCATTAAATGACTTTGGTGTGTTGATGGGAAAATTATGAAATTAAATGTTCTGGTATATGTTTTTTAAAAGTAATTTTTAAAAGTTGATGCAAAAATGGTTTAAGAAAACCATTTTTTACTTGGTAAGGCAGATGACCAAATTAAGCTGAACTTTCTTTCCCTACCTCCTCCATTCCCAGGTTTAAAATTCATCTTGACTCTTTGCTGGGTCAAGGGTTAGGGACGGATAACTCCAAACAGGCCTCCCCATTGGTCCGGGTAGCCCTAAACAAAAGGTCTCATTGGTCTCCTGAGAGCTAACAGATAGGGCCCCCTCCCCAACATTAGGAAAGGGGAGGAGGAAATGTCTTAACAAGGCCTAAAGTGGGGCTCCACCCGCATCTCCCCTGTAGCAAGGCCTGAACCCATGCCTGGGGTGTGTACTTATTTCATTTCTTGTTTCTTGTTTCTTAATAAACTCTTTACTTCCTTGCCTACCCTGAAAAAAGAAAGAAAGAAAAAAGTTCATCCTGGTTAGTCAAGGCTTTCAGGCTTTTAGGCTGAGAAAGTTGTTTGGTACTGTTCACATGTTACCTGTGTGTGCATTCTTATAGCTACATCTTTAATATATAATAAAGTCAAGGCTGGAAATGTGTATGATTAAAAGAGATGCAATTTTTTTTTTTTTTTTTTTTTTTTTGAGGTACTGGGGAATTGAACCTCACATGTGGGAAGCAGTCGCTCAACTGCTTGAACGACATCTGCTTCCCCCCAAATGTATTTTAATATTAGTAATTTGCAAATATTTGTTAAAGTTTCTATTAGACATGGAATAGATTATCTGTCTCCTTCAATTTTTATTTGATCTTCATACCTTATATAGAGTCAGTATCATTTCACATCAAGTAACTTTTTAAATTGGCAGTTTTTCCTTTTAAAAAGTCTCCACAGGGCTTGACCCTTACCTTATTCTAGTGTGTATTTATTCTAAGATTCTCTGTACTCACAGTGAACAAAACTGTATGAAAACAGGAACAGAGGAGCAGACGTAACTCAAATGGTTGAGCACCTGCTTCCCATGTATGAGGTCCTGGGTTCATTCCCCAAGGTACCTGCTAAAACAAAACAAAACAAAACAAAACAAAATGAAAACAGGAATACTAAATCCTACCTTAGAATGGTAGATTGCTTAGTCCTCATTTTATTGACAAAGCACTTATCTAGAATTTCTCTAGAAAGAACTGTTTGGTACTACATCTCTACATGTAACATGATATTAAACATATTTTATAGTCATAGTCTTTCCTATCATTTGGGATGTTCATGTTGATATTGAACATGCTTGTTGTTTTGGGGGAGAATTCAGAGAAATGCGTTCCCCCACGTTTCGTTTATATTAATTTATCTTAAGTAGGTATTGTTAAATTTCTCTAGGTTGCAAAATATAGATCATACAATTCAATCTGCTTATAATAAAAGGAATTTTTTTGCTCCTATAACCATGAAACATAAATTGATTCAGGGCTCAATGATGTGACCAGGACTTAGTTCTCCCCATTTTTCTGTTTTGCCT
>JAQZBX010091424.1:0-12390 GCA_029593785.1 Cabassous unicinctus
AACTTTTACCGTTTTCCTCAAAGCGTCCCTCCTTCTGGAACTCCCTCCTACCATCTCCACCTACAAAATCCATTCAAAGAGCTCCCCAGCGTACCCCCACTCCCAGCTCTCCCGGAGTTTCCTGACTCTTCTAATGGAAGTGCATTCTTCCTTCCTGGAGCCCCACAACAATTAGCTTGAACTTCCCTGGTAGAACAAACCTCATTCGTCATGTCGTCATGTCGTGGAGCCAGTAAGGGTCTCATTCTCCTTCTAGAAAGCAGAGTCCTGCAGGGCAGGGTTCTGTGCACCTCTTGTTTCTGCTTCCACAGGCCCTGCACAGTGCTCTGCTGTAGCAGACATTTAGCAGGTATTTGTGGAATTAACAGCAACACCCCAGGTGACTCAATGCCCAGAGATCAAGGGCCACTGCTGCTCCCCACCGGGAGAGGACACACCTGTAAGTTGATGGGCAGAGTGCCAATCCCTTCTAAGCAGGAGGCTTAGCTGGGCTGAGAGCCCTTGGAGCCAGGCACGAGGCCACAGGCACCTCTACACCCACGATCTGTGGTTTTCCACGTGCATGACCCCCAGCTTTTCATCTCTTCCCCGTCCATTCATCCCTTTGTCTCCAGAATGCAATGCCTGGAGCACAGTAGATACTCCACCAGTTGTCTGTTGGGGAAAGAGTGGGGGAGCATCCTGGAAAAAGGGACCTGGGAATCAGAGTTGAATGGCAGCTAAGAGGTGCTGGGCGCCCTGGTGACCTTGACCTTGCTTTGTGCCCGGATCAGTTAGGACTTTTTCTCTCCCTAATATATTTAAATTGAGTCAATATTGGGGTCAGCTTCAGCCACAGAGCATGCTTCAGCTTTAGAGGTGACTCGGCAGCCAGCACGGGCAAGTGCAATTGACACAGTCTATTTTTAGCCTCCCGAAGACCGTGACCAACATCCCAAGCCAGGGTGAGCACACCTGCTGCATCCTAATGAGGCAGCCCTGCTCGCCTCTGCCAGCCAGCCCGGGATCTCGCCGACCTGAAATCTGACGTTGCTAAACTGGGAAGTGTGCTTATTTCCCAGAGGCAGTAGCCTAGATACACCAGGAAAATGGGACCATCATACTCCCCGTGGCTCGTTCCCCTCCAGCCCCAGACAGAGGACAGTCTGGGGTTGGATGAAGGGTTTTCTGAATCTTGCTCTGTCTTAGGATCTCCCTGTCTCCCTTGCTGGAAAGGAGATAGTAAGTCTGAGCTGACCCAGCTCACAGATGAGAAAACTGAGGCATAGAGCAGTGACATGACTTATGCAATCTGAAGAGTAAAAATACTCATAATAATACTCATAATAAGAGTAAAAATACTCCGTGCCAGGCAGTGTTCTAAACTATGCATTAACTCATCTGAACCTCATGAGAACTCTGTTGGGTAGTTTTCAATGTGATCTGTATTTTAGAGAGGAGGAAACTGAGGCACAGTGATGGCAAGTGACAAGGTCACATAGGCAGCAATCGGCAGAGCTGGGTTTGAAAGCCAAGCAGGTGGCCCCAGGCTATGCACTCATAATCACTGTGCCATCTGCCTCTCAATATATATTTTTCATTTTCCTAGAGCCAGGAGAGGACCCTGGAGCCCTGATTCTCAGCCCCAGTACCACCTCCTGGACAGTACTGCTTCTCTGGTGCTCCTTTTCATTCTGCCCTGCTTCCATGCCTTTCTGTGCCTGGTACATCTGGATTTCCTACACTCCAGGGGGATAAGGGTCTCCTCTTGGTGCAGCTATGCTTCTGTGGCGAAGCTGGAACCTCCAGGCACCAGTTGCTGGTCTGCCTGATGTGCTCCTTGATTCGGAGCAAGTGGCTTAACCTCTCTGAGCTCCATCCACTTCTCCCTTCCTCCTCTCAGCCAGTAGAAGACAAGGGGGAAGTTAGTGATGGGCAGCAGCAGTGGGATGGAGAGCTGGGCTAGATGTCTGCACCAGGAAGCTCAGGAAAGGCAGAGTTGGCAGTGTCCAGGTGGAAGGTCAGCTGTCAGGTGGGCATGCGCAGTGCCGAAGTTCAGGGTGAAAATGTGGATGGGACACCAGGGGGTCATAGGACCAGGTGTGAGACACCAGAACCAAAAGAGATCTGCATTTTGGGACCAAATCCTGTTCAGCCACGTACTGATGGTTGGGTGGAGAGAAGCCCATGGACTTGATCTTCCTTAGGATGCAGATGGGACTTACACTTTATTTTCATTTAACAAGTACTTGCTATGTGCCAGGCCGTTTTCTAAGCCCTTTACAAGTATTAACTGTCCAATTCTCAGGACAACTCTAGGAGATAAGGACCATTTCATTTCCATTTTGAGATGGGGAAACCAAGGCACAGGGAGGTTGATAACTTTGCCCAAGATCATAGAACTAGTAAGAGGTAGAGCTGGGATTCGAGTCCAGCTAGTCTGTCTCTGGAATCTAGACTTGTAGCCACCATGCTGTGCTTTACATCTTTCCCTTTTTTTGAGTACTTACTATTTGACTGTAAAGGAAGGCATTGTTATTCCCACTTGACAGGTATGGAAACCGAGGCCCAGGTCAGCTCAGGTTACCTGGCTATTAAGAGTTGAAACCGGATTGAATCCAGGTCTTTGGGGCTCCCCAATATCATGCTGTCCCTCTGCAAACCAAGGCCATCAATCTGCCTCCCAGAAGGCATGGAGGGGCCATTTACCCTCCAGGAATGGCTGCTGCGGCTGATTGGAGCTGGGCTCAGGGGTGGCGGGGGTGGGGGTGGGGGTGGGGAGGAGGGGTGGGAGTGGGGGGGGAGGAGGAAGGAGGAGCGGCCTCTTGCAGGGCAGGAGATGTTGCCTCTGTTAACCCCAGGCCCCCCTTCTCTTCCGCTCAGGTGAACAGCCCCCCCTCCCAGCCCCCTCAGCCTGTCATCCCACCCAAGCCCGTGCAGTGTGTGCACCACGTGTCCACTCAACCCAGCTGCCCAGGACGGGGCAAGATGTCCAAGCTGCTAAACCCGGAGGAGATGACCTCGAGAGATTATTACTTTGACTCCTACGCCCACTTTGGGATCCACGAGGTAAAACATCCGGAGCAGTGGGGTGAATGGGGGCAAGCGTGGCACTGCTGCTTCGTAGTTGTTTTCTGAGGCAGTATAATGCGGCTTGATCTTTGCTATCATAAAGCAAGTTCTCCCGGTGGCACTGAGGGCTCCGGCCGCCTCTCCATCCTGGGGGGCCCCTCTGGAGCAGGTGAGTAGGTGAAAGTGAGCCGCTGTGTGATTCACACCCAGAGAGCAAGGGGTGTTTGGGGTGTATTTGTTTATTGGTGTTACATTCCACACCTGTCTCCTCTGGACCATAATCCCCGTTAATCCAGGACGGGCAGGACACTGTTGGTCTTTGCTCTAGGAGCCCAAGCGCTTTGCGGCCAAGTCCTGAGGCTGGAAGGACCTTCTGGAGGTCGTGATGTCCACTCGCTCCGGGCAGGGATGACTCGTAAGGTTCCTCCTAGACCAATGAGTGCCTCCAGGGGAACAAATGGTGCCGCTTCCTTGGTAACCTGGCCCAGGACTGCCACCCCGATTGATTCTCACGAAATTCTTGTGTCTAAATGCTTGTCTTATGGCACAGCAGGGAGGATTTAAGGTAGTTATGGAAGAAGAACAGGCTTTGTAGCCAAGGCTTCCTGGCTACAGTGGTGGCATGTGACACTTTTACCCCCTTCTTATCTATAGCACTGCCAAGTCACCCCAAGTACACAGCACACATTTACCAGGTGCTTACCAAGTGCCAGGTACTGTTCTAAGCACATTATCTGTATTATTTTATGTTTAGTCTTCCTATGAAGAGAACGTTTCTCTTACTCACATAATGCAAGCAGAATATTTGGAAAGAAACAAAACTGTGCTTGCTAGGCAAATGCATTTTCAAAACAAAATTGTCCTTCCAATCAGATGCTGCTGCTAAACCCTTCCTCTATTGAAATGGTGAAGCTGCTGTTGCTGGAAGGGCGTTTAGTAGTAATAACCAGGCTTTTTTTTTTTTTCACTTACTACATGCCAGGCGCTGTCCCAAGCATTTTATATTATGGACACATTTATTTCTCAGGCCAACCCTACTGATGTCCCATTTTACAGATGAGAATCGAGGGCATTAAGAATCCAATTGGGGGAGTGGATGTAGCTCAGTGGTTGAGCACCTGCTTCCCATGGACAAGGTCCTGGGTTCAATCTCTGGGACCTCCTAAAAAAAAAAGAAAAGAAAAGAATCCAGTTGGTCGTTGCTTGCTTCTTTCATCAAGGTCACACAGCTGGTAAAGGGCTGCTGGTGATGAAACATTTCAGCCCCAGGGACCCCATTCCTAACCACCACACCTTACAGCCTGCCTTGAAAACAAATCTTCCTTCCTTTCTTCCTGGAAACCTAAGAACCTTGACGCATTTGTTTTTTCCGGTTCCTTTGCAGCTCCACTTGGAGGTAGAGGGTGGAGGAGGGGCCCCTCAGTTACTTCCAGACGCAGGGGCTCAGCCTCACTTACTCCAGGGCAGCCACAGCTTTGGCTCCCGGAGGACTGCTCTCCACACAGGCCTGGGGACAGCAGGGGAGACGGGGGGTGGGGGTGGGAGGGGCTTCAGTTCTGAAAGGCCTGGTTCAATCTACCCTTGCTGGATTGAATGCCATATTGGGGCAGACAGGCGAGCTGCTGCACCTGCCTCCATCCGGCCCCCATGGTGTGGGGTGGGGACGGTGCTTGGGACCCTGTCCTAGGCCTGCAAGGGCCTCCAGGAGGCAGAAGGGACTCCTTTGAGAGTCCCTTTGAGAGGGGCTCCAGGAGGCAGAAGGGACTCCTTTGAGAGGTCCCTTTCCTCAAGACTCCACCCTTCGTTAAATGCTATATCCTCCATGTGGCAAGTTCTTGCGGCTCTGGACACCCATTTCAGGGCAGATTCCGGGAAGCGAGGACAGTTCCAGTAACCCCAAAATGCCTCCCCTGGGATCTGCCTGAGATTCCTCCACTAGAAACCAACCAACCATGATGTCCACCTCAAGCCTCTCTTCCCCACCTCCCCCGGGGAGCTCTCTGTGATTGGCTCCTCTGACACCTCCCTCTGAATTCCTAAATTCTTGCCAGCCACACCTTTAGCACTTAGAATTTGCTCTCTTGTGCCATTAATAATCTGTAGAATTCCTTCAGGACTTGGTGTCCCAGCCTCTAACCCAAGGCTTGTCACATTGTTTGATTTGCAAAGATTTGTTGATGCAGCTGCTAATCTAGTCACTCAGGTGATACTGGCAGCACCATGGCCAGGCTCCCAGAAGAGAATGCCTCCCACTTGGGAGATGACACCAAGAGCCACCAAATAAATATGAGACCAGGTTCCCTCAATGTTGGCTATTGATAGAAAAGTCAAACTTGTCCATAAACACATATACGAATAGTACAGACTGAGCAGCGGTTTGGGCAAAGGCTGTGGGTCATAGATAACATTTCTTTCCTTAGTCATCTGTCTTAGAAGAGTCTTTAGCAACCCTTCTCATCAGGAAGTACTTCTGGGCATCTAGCTTAAATCCTTGCAGCAGCTGCTGCTGTAGACCATCTCTATATCCCAGCTTCTGGTGAAGTGCATAGGTTCTTTCATATAGGGGTGGCTAGATACCCTTCCGTCACCCTTGAGGTTTCGCTCCACCCTGGATGGACTCTCGACATTATTTTTTCCAGAAAAATGGCCTGCTCATTTCCCGTTATCAAGCTCCAGGGATCTCTGTTCCAGGCCAGACAGCTCATAGCGATGCCTTTGCCTGCCCGGTCTGGGCAAGACCCATATTTCACCATCCACAGCAGAGCTGGCTATTTGGCAGTCTTCTCCCATCGTTAACAAGATGCTCTCACGGCTAGGCAGCGCCGCCAGCTTGCTGATTAATAGTGATCAGCGAGTGTTTAGGCAACATGGAGCAGGATGGATTGGGGGTGGATTAGTCCATAAATACAAACAGGATGTACCAAGGGAAAGGGATGGTTGGGGGCTGGAGGCAATGCTGGCCACTTCTGTTCTTCCCATCCCACCCCATGGCTCTATCCAGAGATGACTCTGGACTCAGCTCTGGAGGGCAGAGACCTAGGGAGAGGACTTTTCCTCCCATCACTGGGCCTCTCTGAGAAGAATGGAATCTTGAGCAGGAGCAGAAGTGACAGAGAAGATGAGTGTTCACTGAGGCCTCTGCCCTGGGAGGAGGGGCAGGCTCCATGACCTCCAGGACCCCAGTCTAAATTCTCAGTGCCTTTGACAGTTGGCACTGGCATCGATGCCTCAGCCGCAAGAATCCTTGCCAATGTGGCTGTGCTCCCAGCCCCCAAGTCCTGGGCGCCAACCCTACTCCTGGCCAGCTACCTTCTTCTGACAATCTTGCTGCAGGCTCTTTTGAAGGAGATTCTTCAGGGCCTCATTTCCCAGCAATTAGTCAATGAGCTGTCATGAGTTTAATAGGCAGGAAAGCTGGGAGACCAAGTCATCCACAGCTCAAGACTGGGAATTGTTTTCAACAAAGAGTGGCATGTTCTTGTCTGAAATGTCTTGTGACTACTTTGGGCTATTCTCCCAGGGATGATTAAATGACGGGTGGAGAATGGGGAGAGAGGATATTTTCTTTGGGTAGACTGGGTGTGGGGAGGAGGTGTCTGGAAGGTTTGCTAAGTTACAACTTCTGCTGTCCCAGAACTTACACCTTCAGATCTATCCCCTGTGGTCTGGGGCATTAGGGAAGGCAAGAGTGGGGCACAGAATCAACAAGAGGGTGAGGAACTAAAGGGGTGCATTTGGGAAGAACCCTTATCAAAAACGGTTCTTCAGAGATGCCATGCCAATCCAACTCCTTCCAGGAGAGGTCGTTAGGACTTTTAACTATGGCTATGATTGAGAGATTTCTGATACCTTTGTCATTATTTTGCCTCCCTCTCTTAACTATTTCCTTGCGTGGATGGAAAGGGTCAGAATTATCACAAAAGGCCAGAGTTAGCACTTTGAAAACACTTACAATTTTTATTTAATCATCACACTAGCCCTATGAAGTAGGTGCTATTGTTGTCATATTTTCCAGATGAGGAAATTGAGGCAAAGAAGGCTACATGATGTGTTGGGTCAGAAAGCTCAAAAGCATGGAATTATCTGAATGCAGGAGTTCTGGCTCCAGAATCTGTATGTTTAATCACTATGCTGTAATGTCTTACTATTGAGCACTTACTACATGACACTCCCTGTGCCTGGAGCTGGGGATACTGATCCTGCAGGGTTGTCTCAGTTTTGAGGTCTTGCAGTATTGTGGTGTTTGGTCTCAGAGGTTTCCTGGAAGGAGAAGCTTGAGTTCACCTTCAAAGTACTTGAAGCTAGAAATCAACTCCATGTAGCCAAACCAACATCCTATACGAGAAGTAGTGGTTGAGCTGAAAAGTAAATCTAAGATCTGCTTAGATCCTTGATGTTTGAATCCCAAGGCTCTGCAAGAGAGATTAAAGCCACAAACTAACCCAAACATGCTCAATTTATGACTGAGTTGAACTGACAGGCCCATCACTTAAGCTACCTAACAAAGGAGAGGACATTTCCTTTTGGGAAAAAAAATCTACTTCATCCACGACTGTTCCTTAGATACAATGTATGTCTTAGAATAGAAAGTTACAATTCCTGTAAAGAAAAGAAGAATTTGATCCACAGTCAAGAGAAATATCAGTCAATAGAAACAGATATACAGACAACCCAAAGGTTGGAATTATTAGGCAAAGACTTGAAAATAATGATAATAAATATGATTTTTAAAAATATTCAGGAAAATAGATATAATGGGTGAAAAGATGGGGAATTTCAGGAGAGATTTGGAAACTAAAAAGAACCAAATGGAAACCCTTCAATTGAAATATGCAATATCTACATCAAATAGTCACTGGATGGGATTAGTAGCAGAGAGGATGCAATAGAAGAAAAGATTAGGAAAATTAAAGATAGGTCAATAAATATCATCCAAATTGAAACAGAGAGAAAAGAGATTGAAAAGAAAATGAACAGACCTCAATGATTTGTGGGAACAACTCTAGCAGTAAAACATAAGGGTAATACAATTCTAGAAGGAAAGAAGAAAGAAAAAGAGGCAAAAAAGATATTTGAAGAAATATAGTACAGTAGGCTGAATAATGACCACCCAACTATGTCCATGACCTAATCCTGGGAGCCTATGAATGTTGGAGTATATGGAAAAGGGACTTTACATGTGTGATAAAGTTATGAATATTGAGATGGGAAGATTATCCTGGAGTATATAGGTGGGTCAGAAAGGTCCTTACAAAAGGAATGTAGGAGGGGTCAGAAACAGATGAGAAAGTGGTGTGATGGTGGAAGCTGAGAATGGAGTGAAGAACTTTCAAGATGGAGAAAAGGACCACAAGCCCAGGAATGCAGGTGGTCACTAGAAGCTGAACAAGGCAGAGAAACAGATTCTCCCCACAGACCCTCCAGAAGGAAAAAATCCTGCTGACACTTTGACTTTAGCTTATTGAAACTGATTTCAGACTTCTGAACTCCTTAACTTTAAGAGAATAAATTTGCATTGTTTTAAACCAGTAACTTTGTTGTAATTTGTTATAGAGAATAGGAAATGAATATATATATATATGTATGTTGATAAATTTCTAAAATTGATTAAAAACAGCAGCCGTTTGTGTTGATCTGAAACAGCAGCTGCAATTGGAGTCACCACCTGATTATGTTTATGACACTCCACTGTCTTCCTCCAAGATCCATGTCTTTTCTGTACAGGCTAACCATGAGAGTTGAATGGAGATATGGTGGGAATCACCACCTCTGCATCTTTCAAATCCTTGATGGTTGTACTAATGTTTTCAGTCTCTCAAGGAATGTAGTATTGCCTTTTGGTTTACTATTTTCCTAGGTAGAGGCAGCTGTAATGGCTTCCACTTGGGTTTTCCTACCATAATAGCGTTGCTCCATGGGTCAGAGAACCAATGTGGGGATTCTGCCCGTTGTTGTGTATGTCTATTTCAACTATGTATTCCAGCTGGGGAAATAACCACAGGATGGGTTCAGGGACCCACTGGTCCTACTGCAAGATGGACTGGAGCAAAAAGTCCATTGATCACCTGACCTCCATAAGCCCCTACTCTGACTGGTGGCCATCTGACATTTTGGGTCTTCAGGAATTAGCCTGAGATCAGAGTCAGCGTCCAGTAATCCTCTAAAAGTCTGACTGTTTCTCTTTTCCCAATGCACTGTCATCTGGTAAATGGCCCTAGATCTCTTTGGGAAAGGCTGGGAGAAAGAGTCATAGTATGAATTTTGGCTGTGTAGCTGGGTTCTTCCTCATAGGAACCAGCCTCCTCTTCACTCAAGTCTGTAAACTGGCTCAAGTCTGGGAATGGATTGAGGACCCATGACTCCCTGTTTTGATGATTCGAATCATACTTCTATTCACTAGATGTATAACTTTTCTGTTTATATAGGTCATATAAGAATTTAGTAGGCTGCCCATCTATTTCTTTTCTAGGGACACCATGATCAACTAACTACCAATGTTATAGGTCTCTGTGAGTCAAGGCTATTCTGATTAGCTTTGACTATGCTGTCCATTAGGGTAACCACACCCATTTCCTTATCTTTGGTGATAAAGTGCTGCCACATGGCCCCTACCTCCCTGGGATTCTATTATCCCCATGGCATTTAAGGATCCCAGGTCTGTAGCTTATCCCACTGTCATTTCTGTCTTACAGAGAAGAGTAACCACAGAGCTCTTCAGAGATTCAGGGGTGCCTCTCAAAAATGTATTTTTCACAGTCATGGTGAAAAGTGTGTGTGCTCTGGATCCCTCCCCCCTCCCCCACCCCCTCCTCTGCTCCAGGGGTGGGTAAGCAGGTCTTACATGACAAATCCACTTTAATATTCCAATCTCCTTTTGGATACTTTACTAGGTATTCAATAAGCCTTTGGACCTTCCTCTTCAGTGTACCAAGGAAGCTCTGGCATTTCAACTTCCTATAGTGTATGCCACCTTTGGGTCCATATTTCAGTCAATTAAGCAAACAAACTCTTAGAGCCATTCCAAGCCCCTCAAGCTATAAAACATTGAAACCAAAATCTCTGCTTACTGCGTCTATATCAATAAATTTGGCCTGATCCAATGTTATATTCCTTCCTTCTTGATTCTTCTCCCTTTATAACCATTACTCCACATTTTCTCTAGGTTTCTATTTATATAAATTGGAAATATCATGCAGTTCTTTGTGTGTATTGTACCTCCTCCCCCAGTCACACTTTGTACCTCACTCTTTGGGGCCTGCTGGGAGTTGAACCTAGTTATAGGGCTAGCAGCAAAGAAGCCTGCTTCTAGAGGCAAGGAAGCTTCAGCAGAGTTTGTCTGAGGTCCTCAGCTTCATCAGCATTTGTTCATATGTTCCCATTTCAAATTTTAGGATCCTATTTGTTCCCAATCAATGCCCTAATTTTAACAAAAGCATCCTTGCAAGGATGAGTATTTAATTTCATTTTAATTCAGGCACTTGCAGGATTAGACTTTGGATTTGGTTTTCAGAAATCTTGGCCCTATGGCTACAGGAAATGATGGCTTCCTGTCAAGGCAGTCATAGAAGCTTTCAGGTGTTTTATGCAGATCTTGAGATGAGAATTTAAAGTCCTGAGCTCACGACTTTCTTTCCCCAAGTTTTTAAGCATATTTAGTAGCAAGCAACCACAAACAATACCAATCTCATGCAAACTTTTTCAGAAAACACATGCAGAGAGAACACTTCCTAACTTGCTTGCCAAACCTTGATTACCTAAAAAAGAAAATTACAGGTCAATATCCCCAATAAGTATAGGTGCAAAAATCTGCAAAAAAATATTAATAAATAAAACCAAGCAATATTTAAAAAGGACAAAGTGTTGGTTCAACATTAAAAAACTAATCTATGGAGCTCAGTGCATTAGCAGGATAAAAGAAAAATCATATAACTATGGTGGTTTGAAGTTGTGTGTACCCCAGAAAAACATGTTCTTAAATCTAATCCTTTCTGGTGGATGTAAACCCATTGTAAGTAGGACCTTTTTTTTGTAGTTGGAAATTTTTCTTTTTTTTTTTTTAGTTTTTTTGTTTTGTTTTTATATTTTAAAAGATGCTTAGATTACATAAATGTTACGCAAAAATTACAGGGATTCCCATGTTCCCCACCTCCCACACCTCCCACAACCTCCCACATAAACATCTTTCATTAGTGTAGCACATCTCCTGCAATGGATATACACATCCTGGGGCTTTGCCACTAAGCATGGACGTTAGTTCACATTGTAGACCACACTCTCTCCCACACAGTTCTGCATGTTATATGCTGAAGTAAAATGGCCTATATCTGTCATTGTAATGTCACTCAGGATAATTCCCAAGTCCTGAAAAAACCCCTGTGTTACAACTGCTTTTCCCTTCCCTGCCCTGAAAGTGTCTAGGGGCCACTGGCTCCACCTCTGTGTTGTAATTTCTTCCATTGCTTGAATCACAATATGTCTATACCAGAATACCATTAAGTCCACTCTAGTCCATAGCTCTTCCCCCAATCCTGAAGAGTTTGGGATAGTGATGTCCGCTCCACCTCCAAGTGAGGGTGGGCTTATATCCCATGGATACGGTGGATGGGATTATCCTGTCTGCAGCTGCAGGCTCTCTCCATTCCCTGGGATGGCCGTTGTCCATCATCGTCTCCTCACCAGGTGACTTGGGTGAGTCCATTGAGCTGTAGAGTAGGAGTTGCAGATCCACCGAGATTCCAGGCACAGCTGGCACGTGGGCAGGCCAGAGGCTCCAGTCTCTGGAAGTACACCTACAAACTCCAGCATCACATATAGGTTTGAATAGAAGGGACTGATGGACCATGTGCAGGGAGGACTTATTTGAGTCCAACTCTGTCACTCTCAGGAGCACAGATTCCAAAGTAGAGCCCACTGATAAGGAATCAATCTCTGGAGCTATCCCCCCTTATATAGGACCTGGGTGTCTCCAGAGCCCTCAGGAGTCCCTCTGTGTGGGATGATATCCACTTTGATGTTCTATGAGATTCTACTGAGGTGTGTGTAAGCGATACATCTGGGATGACCTCCCAACTCTCTTAGCCACATGAACTCATTTGTCTTTACATTTTCCCCCTTTTATTCAAGGTCTTTTCCCAGTCATATTGCCAGTTGGCACTTGGTATTAATCCCTTGTTGCCAGGGAGGCTCATCCCCGGGAGTCAGGTCCCATGCTGGGGGGAAGGTAATGCATTCATATGCTGAGTTTGGCTTAGAGAGAGGCCACATTTGAGCAACAAGGGCTCTCAGGTGGCAACCCTTAGGCGCCCCATAACAGTAGGCTAAGTTTCAATTACAAGAGCA
>JAQZBX010091425.1:0-12391 GCA_029593785.1 Cabassous unicinctus
TAAAAAAAAAAAAAAAAAAAGATATACCAAATCCTCACAAAGAGTAGCCATTGCTAGGGCTGAAGACATTCCTTCCTCTTCTTCGGTAACTAACACTTAAGGGGTGGCAGTGAGCAGATACAACAGGCACAGAAAATTATCCCAAAATAAGCAGTAAAAAGAAAAAAAGCCACCCAAAACTCGTGTAGTGAAGCTTAGGGGAGAAGTTTGCATTTGGAGGGGTTTGCACAAGCCACAGCTGCCACCGGTATCTCCACCTCAGCCTTCTTGCCCTTCCTAGCCACCAGCCTCCACCCAGGCAGGCGTGGAAGGTTTTCCCAATTGTGCAGTGCTCCCATCACCTCAGAACAATGCCCTGTGGCCAGTAGGGATTGCAAGAGTTCTTCAGACTTGAAAAATTCCAGAGGGCCCTTGGAAGTCCATCAGACTGCTGTGAAAATTTCCATTCCCTTTAGACAGGGTTGTGGGTGGCACTTTTGAGTCAGACTCAAATCATTCAAACTCTGCCAGTGCCAGTTACATGACCTTGAACAAGTCGACCTCCGTGTCCTCATCCATGAAATGGGAATAACAATTGGTATACAATTCAAAGAACCTAGAGAAGGCCTTCTGACAGTGAGCTACCACCCAATCAGAGAAGAAAACGCCTATAAAACTGCAGTTTCCAAGACCTACAAACAAAAACCTTTGACTAGCAAAAGGGACCTGAAGGATGGTCAATATAACTGCTCCAATGCAACCCAGTTTAAAGGAGGGTTGAAGGAATTTTACCTCTTGGCAAATTCCACATTAGCAGGGAAGTTGTGAAATGGTCCCAGAACTTGCTGGTTGCTTACAAGCAGCTGCCTAGGCTGTGCTATATCTTTATGTTAGAGACAGAATGAGCAATATGGGGGTGGTGCTTTCATTTTTCAGGATCATATATATTAAATCATTATCAAAAACAATCATGTGGGGAGTGGATGTGGCTCAAGAGGTTGAGCACCTGCTTCCCACATAGGAGGCTCTGGGTTCCATTCCCGGTGCCTCCTAAAAACAAAACAAACCAACAACAAAAAACCAAACAACAAGCAAACAAACAAACAAAAAAACCAACGTAGGGGAGCCAATGTGGTTCAGTGGCCAAGCGCCATTTTCCCACATACAAGGTCCCGGGTTCAATCCCCGGTCCCGTTGACTCATACACACAATAAATAAATAAATAAACAAAGATCATGTATGTAAAGGTACTCTGCAATGTGTTACACAAAGGGTATTATTATAAATTGGTTTTCATTAACCTATAAATGACTGCCATTCCTCATTTAATCTGAAAACATGTTTTTAAGCCTTTTATAAAAAAAAAACAAAAACTCATTTTGGTATTTTGGGCACTTTTTTATTTCACCTCATTGACTAAAACTTAAAGAAAATATAAGTTAAAAAAAAAAATGACAGCCCAATTCGCTATACTTACATTAGCTACTAAATGATTAAGTAGTTTAGTTTATTTCCAAGGAATTTTCTAGCCAGGGACCTGAGGGCTAGGAGCTGGCTGGCAGCCAGGGAGGACATACAGTGTCCTAATACTGCAGCAGCCCCAGCCTCCAGTGCTGCCACCTTCACTGCAGGGGCAGCATTCCGAGCAGGGAAGAACAGCTCTCCTCTACTGAGCGGACCCCGAGGGACCATCATGCTTTCATGTTCCTTCTCTCACCCAAAAATGCGGCAT
The DNA here is from genome assembly GCA_029593785.1 of Cabassous unicinctus. NCBI lineage: Eukaryota > Metazoa > Chordata > Mammalia > Cingulata > Chlamyphoridae > Cabassous > Cabassous unicinctus. The sequence goes on from JAQZBX010091425.1 coordinate 1,712, forward strand.
GCTGCAGAAGAGAGAATGTAGCAAGGCCAAAGCAGTAGGTCCCTTTGTAAGCCCAGTTGAGTATCTCCAAACTTGGGCTGCACTCAAAGAAAACAGCTGCAGCGGGTTGCCTTAACCCAGAATGAACAAGGCTTAGCCTCCCTTCCTCACCTGCCTGCATGTAAATTCTCCAAGAGTTGGCCAGCCCACCCTACCCACAATAGGATTACTAAATAAATAAAAATTCTAAAAATGTGCACTGGTTTTCCAATTATCTAAAAGAAAAAATCTTAGCTTTTCATTGGGATATTCTACATCTACATTTGGCACTTGGGTTATGAAGAGTTAAAAATTTCTGTCTATTCCATAAGAGCCTCCATTTGCTGTCCCCCTCACCCCTATTTTCATTGTGCCTGACCGGTCTTTAGCTAGTGCTACTCAAAAGAACACGTCAGTTTGAGAGAGAACAGGTTAATAACTGGCACAAGCCTCATTCCAAAAGGAATGAATAAATTCCCAAAAATTCTCAGTGTCTTCTTGATGAGATGTAAAGGATGAGAAGTAAAATGACTGCCTGGCTAAAGAGAGAATGGCTGTACAAGGCCCTAAAGAAATGCAATGTGTGTTTTGAAGACAAAGCCAGTGAACAAAATCAAATAAAAACATTAACAAATATGGTGGATAAAAGAAGAAAACACAAGAGGACATATCCAAAAAGCGCATTAGGGCACTGCCCTCACCAGTGATAACAGAACGGAAAGATAAATCAAACACCAAGGCCCAAGATTCACAAAACCTTATGCTTTGTTTGGGGCCATTAACAGGTTCCTAAACAAATTCCAAAGACAAAGCACAGGCCATCAGGAATCAACTTTTTGGATCACCAACACAAAATGTCCAATAGTTGTTACTAAGTAGCGTTTGAATATAACCAGATACAGAGATAATGTTCAGCTCCATTTCATTGTAAAGTCACAAAAGAATGAGGTCTGCTGGCCAAAATCCCTTGGCTCAGGATCCAAATGAATCCAAACCAGAGAGAAAAATTGTAGGGTAGGGGTCAGGGTCCTTTTTTCCTCACCAACAGAACTCATCAGTCAAATAAATGTGAAGAGCTTCTTGTGGATTCCAGACAACAGATTTCAGCACAACCAACGAGGTGAGTCATATGCAAAGAACAGCCAAAGAATACACTTCCTCTCATACACTCAATTCACAGCAACGTGAGAAAGTTCAAAACTGACTTGGTTACATCTTTTCCAAAAATATATAAACTTTACAGGAGTTTAGAAAAAACAGGCTTTGTGGATTTGAAAATTCTCCTTACCTCATATTATCACTAGCTGGACATGTATTTTCAGTGTAATCTAGAATTGGACAGCTCTGGCAGGGATGGGGAACATTCTGCCCAGTGTTTTGCTGTCCAAACGCTGCCACTCTGATTACCATGGGCCCATCTGATCTGACACTTGTGTTTCTTCTTCTGGTCTGTTGGCTGGCAGAGAGCCCTGGGCAGCTAGAAGAAGGGACTTCCGCACAAATGTTCAGGCTTCCTCCCATCACAGAAGGCTGAAAAGCTCGTCCTATTTTTTTTAAGACTTTAAAATGTGAAAGTGACAACCAGTCATAAAGAAGCCCTCTAACTGAAGAGTGAAAGTCAATGAAAACTCTAAGTAGGAGACCTGCTGGAGAGTAATAATATTTCCCATAATTTTCAGTCTCTAATATGCTTAATTTTGTGTGTGTGTGTGTGTGTGTGTGTGTGGTAACATATCAACATAAAACTTCCCATTTAGCCACTTTCAAGTATACAATTCAGTGGTGCAAACTTTATATACAATGTTGTGCTACCATCACCGCCATCCATTACCAAAGCTTTTCCATCACCCCAAACAGAAACTCTGTACCCATTAAGCATTAACTTCCCTCTCCCTTGTCATCTACTGTCTCTATGAATTTGCATCTTCTAGTTATTTCATATAACTGAGATCATACAATATTTGTCCGTAGTGTTTTTCAGGTGAAAGAAAAACTGTTCTCTAATTTTAAAAGGGTTTAAGACTAACTGATGAACAGCAAACCCAGTTTATAAAGATTTGCTCTTCTATCAGTTATAATTACTTTCTAAGTCCCCACCCCATCACAAGAGCTTCACCTCAGACTTGAACTTTACTCACTCTAAAGAGAACAGAGATGACTTTACTTTATCCTAGAGTATTCTATGCATGGGACAGCTGAGAAACTGAAGTTTCAGGATGCTCCCCACCCCACCCCCTTTGTTTTTAAATGAAGAAAGTAATTTTACTTAACTTTCCATACAAAATCCTTCAAAACTATTTTAGGTAAACAAACCTTTCTCATTTTTGTAGCTTCTTTTTCATTCTTGGGTTTGGATATATTTAAAAGAGCAAAGTCTGACTTGAACAGAAAGTCATTCATCTGTTCATTGGTCGCTAAAATAATGAGAAAACAGAACCCTTAAAACAATGATCTAGAAGACTTCTGGGATGAAGCATGGATGTGTGCCAGTCTATTGTGGTTGATAATGTTTAATTCTACTTTTTAATTTTTAAATGCCATTTAAAAGGGGGGCGGATGTGGCTCAAATGGTTGGGCATCCGTCTCCCATATGGAGGGACCTGGGTTCGACCCTGGGACCTCCCAGTAAAAAAAAAGAAAAATATAGAAGGCGCGCAGGCTGCCAGGCCTGGCATGCGGGTGCGCCATCAGGCCCCATGGAGCCACGCAGCAAGATGATGACATAACAGGAGAGTGACACAAGGGAGAGTCAAGATGAGACTCGCTGAAAAACCACGAACTAAGGTGGCGCAGGTGGTAGGATGCCTCTCTCCCACATCGGAGGTTCCCAGGATCAAATCCCAGTGAAGAAAGGAGGAGAAGGATGAGAAGAGAGGGCAGGAAACAGACACAGAGAATTGCCCAGCAAATGGACACCAAAAAAAAACGGGGGGGTGGGGGTGGTTAAAAATGGATAAAAATAAATAAATCTTTTTTTAAAATGCCATTTAAAAGACTCCCAGGAGTCTGAATATTTAGAGTTTTTAGTCCTTACCTGGACAAACATTTTACTGGATTTTTGAAAGCTTTTTTATAGATATATATAGTTGCCTGTGGGAATTAAGTCCCTCTCAATCATCTCAAATGTATGATGCAGGCCTCCCTCTTTCCTACCCTCCCACCAAAAGGTGAGTCACTGGTAGTGTTACAAACTTACTGGCAAAGAGCATTACAAATTAACAAAGAGTAAGTTACCAAAAGGGGATACACCCTCAGAAGAGGGTACAGAAAGGACCTGAGAGGCAGGAAACTGTTACATTCTAACAGGCTGAACAATTAACAGGCCAAGGGGGTGATGCAACCTCAAACCCTATTCTCGCTCCTCCTGTAACTGCCCCACTTGTTCCTGGCCAGGCGTGGGCAATTTTCCACGGGAAGGACTCTGCCTTACCATGTTTTGAGTCTAAAGTACTTACTTTATAGCAGCCAGAGGATATTTAGTCACACTTTCAAGCTGAGCTCCAAAAGGGCAGCTGATAATGTTACCATACAACCAGAATTTCTGCTGACATGCGTAGCCTTGTGCAACTTCACCTGAACCTTTTTTTCCCTGTGCCTCTTTAAATCACTACCCATTAAGCTATGATTTATTTTCTAGGTAACTAAGTTAATATTCAAACTGCATCAAGAACTGCAGAGATCTGGCAACACCTCCCCTCCCCCAACCTTTCTAAACTTGGGAAAACAGTTTCTTGCATTTCTAAATAAGTTATGGTGTGTGCCTTTGGTGAACTAAATAGTTCTGGGTGGTAGGCCTAGCTGAGGATTTAGCCAAATTACTGGCAAAAATACCCAAGGGAAAAAAAAAAAAAAAGAACAAAATCCTATTTCATCCAGGAATGATTCAGCATGAGCTGTTCTTTCATTGGCTTATCAGAAGTTAAGGGGCTCATTTTAAAAGATATAAAACCACCTGAAATATCATCCAAACCTAGGCCCCAAAGTGTAGTAGAAAAGAGGAGGGGAAAATATTTACAATGACCTTAAAAATTAGCTGCAGGCACAGGCTTCCTGGTTAACCAATTATCAGCAGGGCTTTAGTCACCACTCCACCCACATTTTAATCCCCATGTGGAAAAATCCCAACATTTCAGCATGAAATATTCTTCTGAACATTTGGACTATCACCATAAGTCACTGGGGACAAAAGGGGCAAGTTTATACCAGAAGAATCATGGCCAACACAACACACACACACACAGGCAACCCATGAAATACATGAAATCAGAGTATCAAAATATGAAATACAGCCCAGTAGACACACCATCCTGTGTTAACCAGTCATAATTCAATTGTGTTTACTAGCCACTAAACAATTTGTGGTAAAGAAGGGGATCCATAAGACATCTAGGGTGAACCTCTACTAACTGCCAAGTGTGTGCTCTTTTTGCCACCACTGTACCTGTGTGGTTATGAAAGAGACATATAGATATATGAACATAACTTACCCAAAACGTCTCCCTGACCCATTAATTGAAAAGCACAAATAGCCCAGTTTCATCTGAAAAATATTTAGAGTTCTGCATTCAAGGCAATGTTAAGGAGTCAATGTATATTCAGGCTTGCGAGGCCACAGACCATTCCGGAATCAGGGCCTTCTGGTCTGTCACTAACCTGCTAACCAGCTCTTTGACCTTGAACAAATCAGTTCACCTTCCTAGGCCTCTGACAGGCATCTAAGATCTCTATAAACTCCTTCCCACCCCCCATTAGTAACGTCTCCTCCCTCAGGAGATAAAAGTGAGCTTGAAAAGAGCTTGTTTACAAGAATGACCTACAGTTTGATGTGTGGTCCAGGCATAGGCCGCTAACCAATTTCCAGAGAGGCGCTGCCCAAATGCTACTTGTGCTGGCCCTTCTTGGGCTCTCAAGCGCAATGCAAATTGTGCCTCCCCACTTCTCCCTACAAGCTCCAAGCCTTTCAATCACCTTAAAAAATCCATTTAGAGTCCCCAATCACTAATCCACACAGAGGGGCCCTACAGGACATATTCAAAGTACCGAGCACGGTGCTAAGCCCTGGGGATACTGGAGAGGATTCTATCCCACCAGCACTCTCGTGACCTGGTCATTTGTATTTCGTGGGTTGATACACTGGGGAGTTATTTTGTGTAAGCTTTTTCTCAACTAGACATTGTCTCCTTTGGGGACTGGAACCCAGTCTTCTGCTGGGACTACGGGCAACCAAGGCTTCGCGCTACAGAATTGTAGGAAAGTGATGTTGTTACGGTTTTTCCCACAGCGCTCCTGGCCCTGGGGACCCCTCATTTCCTCCGGGGATCGCCCTGCGGTGAGTCGGCCTGGAAACAGGCCGGTGCGCCTCCAAGGCTCATCCTTCCAGAAAATTAAACACACCCCTCCCAGTCAAGAGCTTCAGGTGACAATTCCAGCCGCCCTGGGCATATCCTGTGTTTAGGAACTGGCCCATCAAAGCTCTCAAAAGTGTACCTTAAAGGCCATCTTAGGGCGGCGGAGACACACCCTTTCTGGCACCAGCCCGCTCGACCGGCTCCGCAGTAAGGGGAAGCCAGTTGTTTTTTTCTTTAGGGGAAGGCGGACGCCTCTGCGGGGAGCTGGCTGGGTCCCAGCACCTTCAGGAGAAGGAGCCTCGACGCCGCAGCTGTCCGCGTCTGGGAGACCCCGACGGCGCCCGGCTCTCGGCGGCAACCGCAGCCCGGGAGCGGGCCCGACCCGCCGGGCGCCCGGTGGAGCGCCCCAGGGGAAGGGGAGGAGCGCGCCTTTCCTCCGGGCACGGAGGGCGGAGGGAAAAAGGAAGGAGAAGAGATGGGAGGTGAAGGCGGGCGGAGGGAGGGGATCCGGGCTCGGGGATGCCGCCGGCTACCGGCTCCTTCCCGGGGCCGCCCATCTGCCTCCCGCCTTCCGCCTCTCCGTGCCGTGGCTTCCCCAGCTGCCGGGACCCCGGCTCGCTCCGCGCTAGGACTCGGCGACCCGCAGCCCCTCTCCGGGGCCCCCGGGCCCCTCTGGGGGTCTGCACGTCGCCCCGCGCTCCCTGACCCAGTCCCCATTACTGCGCTCCCTCCATTTCCAAAGTGCGTGGTCTTTTAAGCCTCACGGCTCTGCCAACCCATTCCGCGCCGCGCTGCTTCCTCCTCCTCCTCCTCCTCCTCCTCCTCCTTCTCCTCCTCCTCCTCCGCCTCCCCCTGGCCGCGATCGCCCTCCTGACTTCCCCCGCTTCCCCCTCCTCCCCTCCCAGGGCTTCCCGCGCCCCCCGCTCCGGCTCGCCGGGCACTTACCCCCTTCCCCATTGTGGCGGTGGTCTGTGCCCGGCGCCGGGTCCTCTAGCTTGAGAATCAGAGAGAGAAGAAAAGAGCAGCTCCCGGCCGAGTGAGCGGGGCCGGGGGAGCGGCGAGGAGGGAACTAGGGCTGCCGCGGGGCGGGAGGGAGGGAATGCGGCCAGCAGCTCGGGCCGATGCCGCCGCTGCCGCTGCCGCCGCCGCCGCCGGGGCTGCTAACGCTGCTGCTGCCACGTGTCCGCCTCCTCCCGCCGCTGCTCTGCGCCCCAGACCCCGCCGCAGCTCGAGCCCGCGCCTCCTCCTCACTTCCTAAAATATGCAACCTGCGTGCCGGCCCCGCCCACGCCGCGGGACGTCACCGTTACCGGAGCAACCCGACACCGGCCTGGAGCCTGGCTCCGCCCCCGTGCAAACCCCACCCCCAGCCCGGGGGCGCGCTGGCTGCGGCCCGTCGGGGCTGCGGGCAGGAGGGCGTGCGGGCTTGGGGTGCGCGTGCCCACCGCCCCGGGAGGCCGCGGCCGTGCGGCGCGCGTGTGCTGGCTGAGCCCCGGGAGCTAGGCTGCCGAGGCGTGCCCGCGCCCCTCCTCCTGGCGCTCTGCGTGACCCGCCTGCTTTGGAGGGCACCAAAGGTCCGCAGTGGGTGCGACTACGTTTGTCGGATGTGGGCTCCCCGAATCTCTGCGGACTGGGGCGCAAACCTCGCGCCCAGTGGCTTTTCCAGCGCGTCCCGGAGCTCCTCTGGGCCTAAGGGACGCGCCCGGGGGCGCTGCAGCCAGTGCTCGCCTGAGCGACTCCGCCTCCCTCCAGAGTCCAGGCCCTGCGCCCACCTGCGCCTGGCCTCCCCAGCCTCCCGATGCCTGGGGTCCCCTTTATCCACCTCCCATATCGGTCCTAGGAGGAATGAGTCTGCGCTGGCCTGGCTAGAAGTCCTTAGCGCTCCCCTTCAATTTCCTTGCTTCAAGGTCCCTAAATGACAACCGAAAGGGTGTCCAAATGGTATTTATTCATGCTACTGTGTGAATGAAACCTGCTAATCCAGTTTACGGATTCGCTTTTTTTTTTTTTTTTTTGGAAAAGGAAAATGTGAAACGTCAAAAGAATGCATAGCTTAAGCTAGAGGGGCTGACTCCAGGGGATGTTTGGGTACCTGTCTGGTGACTCCCATCCCAGCGGCCACCCCGCCCCCACCTGACACAGCAGTGTCATCTCCAGCGCAATCTTGGCTGCCCTGAGGGGCCCCGTGCCTGGAGTGTGATGAGAGGCTCAGTCACACCCTCCCACCGCATCCCCCAGAGCCTGGGCACGTTGCGCTACGGGGCTTCCCTCGCATTATGGTTTCTGTTTCTTAGTAGAGGCTGCAATGGCTGAAGTTGTCCAACATTTTTGAAAAAAACGTTATTATCATTAACAATGCTTTCCGAAAGTCATGTACACTCTGGGAAAGCACACGATTCGCAATAAAAACTCACTCCAACTCTCTGAGAATTCCTAAAGAAAATATTAACTTCTTAAGCAAGTTAAAACTGGCTCTATATCAACTGCAAGTATTAATTTAACATGAACAAATAAGGATGTGAAACGAAAGAAATGGGGAAGAGAGGGAAGGGAAGGGAAGGGATAAAAACTAGCCACTGTTTTATCAGTTAATTAGGGTGATTCTCCCCCTTCTTAGAAGAAACTGTTCCTTAACAGTCCTTTCCTCTTGCCCAGGAATGCATTGTTAAGGACTAGCATCTCCTTCAATAATCTATAGACTTGGTTAAATCAGTCCAGGTCCTGGAGAGCAGAGGAATTATAAACTGAATTCAAAATCATGGCTGTGGGGGGTAAGAGCCCCCAAATCCATCGTTCCTAACACTGCCAATTGAATAGAAGGTGTTTACAGAGTGTAATCAGGGCTCCAGAAAATGCTTCATTTATATACCCTAAAGCCACCTTTACTGCTAACCTGCAGGAGGATTTTTGCTTGCTAGAGATCTCTTAGCTTCTTTAAAGTTAATTATTCCTTGGGCCCTGGTCTGAATGGGAAAAGTTGCAGCAAGGACAACAACAAAAAAGTAGAAAGCAAAAGTCTGAACAGTGTAAATTTCTCCTGCCAGCTGATCTCCTTTCTGTTCCTTGGTATGTAAAATATTCATTCATTCAATAATATAGCCCTGACAGATCAAGGCATTCTCCCTTGTCTCTGGCAGCTGAAGTTTGCTGAAGTTCCTTCCAGGAGGATCCCAAAGTTATGGGATCTATGTTACAGGGTGGGGAAAAGGCATAAGAACATAAAAAACTGTTAACTAATATCTGTATTTTGCCATAGACTCCACATGGCATTTTTGCATGTATAATATCCTTGGATTCTCACAACTTTGCAAGGTAAAGGGCTTTAGCTGCATTTTACAGAGCGGGAAACTGAGGCCCAGAGACCTCACAAGGTCACTCAGCTAGTTGATTGGGGTTGCCTGGACTCAAAATATCGAAACAGGAACCATCTTTCTACTTCGAAAGTTTGGTCTCTGATCACAGCACCAAGGAAGGTTTGGTTGGAGAATAGCAACTGCTTTCAACATTGCTGTCCTCACAAATACAGAAGGTTTCCTCATGCCTCTCCTCTTTAATAACCAAAGGATCTTGGCTAGAACTTTACCTTTCTACTGGCTCCCATCCTTCATCAGTCTAGTGTGTGCATTGCTGTAATGGAGAGAGCCGCTGACCTAATAGAAATGGCCTAAGCAGATTAACAAACACCCTGCCATCACCTGATCCCACCTCTAGAGGTGAATCCCATTCCATTTTCAGGGTGTTTGACAATGCCGTTTTCCATTTCAGTCCTATTGAAAGAAACACAGTTTAACTAAAACGTTTCAGAATCACAGAAAGGACCTCCCTATTGCTTCCCTAAAGCTGGGTCTTTCTCTAAACACTTACACCCAAGTGCCATGGTCTAGGCACTTGGGGATAGTCTTCAGGGGTAGAGATTAACTCCAGGAGCAGAGGACTAATTTTAAAGGGTTAAGTGGGGGGTGGGGGTGGGGAGGGGAACATATAAGAAAGAAGCAGGAGTTGTACACTTTCTGTGGGAAAGCGTAATGGAAAGAATCCCTTCCTGGCTGTAATATGGAGCCCCCAGACATGCCTGTGGAATTCAGAAAAAGAGAAGGCATGGCCAGGACTGAGGTACAGAAGTCTCAAATACAAAAGAGACACCTTGGAACATGGTGCCCAAAGAGGCAAAAGTCCTTTTCTTGGGAAAGCCTTTTCTTCTTGGGAAAAGCTTTTGCATGGAACCTTCATTTTACAATGAAGAAACTGAGTCCCTGGGAGTGATTGGCTCTGGATAATAGCGGGACTTTCTCGCACGTTTTCTAACGTTTTCTAACCTGTGCAGGGGGTGGTAGGGCTTCCAGAAGAAAGCATAGAGAAAGTTTGTCTCTCTTTTCTATCTGCCTCTTATCCTGTCAGCTCTTTTTAAGCTCCTAGCTTGAGGCTCAATTAAACTGATTGTCCCAGACTCAGCATTTACAGACCCTGAGGCTGCCAAGTGTAGATGGCTTCGAGGAGGTTTTGATCACATCTCTGGAGGGTTGGCCCAGTCTTTGCAAAGAGAGTCGGCAGATTTGTATGAAAAATATGATGCAAGTCAGTAATTTGAGCCAAAAATGCTAGCACTTTGAGCAAGTACTTGCTGAATTGAATAAACACACCACTGCAACTAAGGGCTGTAGAAGATGAGTTGGCGCCTACAGCAAGTTCACCTTTTCCATAGGAAGTAAAAATTGGGGAGATCAATTAGCTAGTCATCAAGAAGGATGGGAGTCTTGCCCTAGAGCTATCATGGAAACAATCTTAAACATGCGTCTTTATCCTTTTCGGTGTTCCAGGTTCCTCCAGAAGCCACTTTGCTGCCACCTTCACTGCCTTAAAGCCAGCTTTTCTCACCATCCTAAGGTTCCTCCAAGCCAATGCCTATGCTGCTATTGCAAATCTGTTTTCTTTTCTCTTGAGCAGCAGCAGACATAGTAACTCTTGCTTAAAAAGCAGTTTTAGGCACATCACTGACCATAAAAAATCTGTCCGTTGATAACAGGACTAAAATTTGCTTTGTCCTAAAGCACTTTCACATCTATTGCGTCCTTTTAACTTCATGACAACGCTTGAATACTGGTACTGTTGATGTTACTATATCTAAATATCACATATATATATTTTTTGAAAGATGGAAAAGCTAAAGTTTGATTAAGAGATTTATGTAGCGGCAGATACAATCTAGAACCTTGTTCTGCCTTTCTGCCTTTTAATCCTCCATGAGACCACATGAGAATAAAGATGCTCTAAAGCATGATCAGGGAACAGAGGTGGCTCAAGTGATTAGGTGCCT
>JAQZBX010091426.1:0-12392 GCA_029593785.1 Cabassous unicinctus
TTTTTTTTTTTTTTTTATTCATTCTTAAGAACAGTAAAAACAATTTTAAGTTTAAATACTTTATAACATGAAAGGGTATGAAATCACTTGTACAGTGATGAGAAGTCTGGCTTTTTATGACTTTAGGTTGAATTCCTTCTAGGCAATGAATTGCTCATTGAGTGCTGTGAATGATGAGTCTCCTTAGGTGTATTCATTGGAATTAGTACACAAAAATGCAAGCAAATTAATATTTTAAAGGGCAAAATGTCCTTTAAACTCATCAGAATGTGAACTCTATGACTTTACAACCCTGAACTCATCTTTATCATTATTAACATGGGTTTTAACACCTAGACTAAATTCCAATTATCTCTTTTGGACCCAGGCCATCAATCAGCAATAAAACTTAACTACTTACTTGTTAAGCATTACCTAAGTGTCAGGTTCTGTTTTAAGTGCTGGGAATATATAGATGACCAAGTCATAAACATTGCCTTCTAGAATTTCTTAAGAAAGTGAAATGAATACTTGGAAATACTTTGGAAATGATGTGATAAATGACTTAATAATAGTTACCATTCACTGATTTTCTTCTATGTATTTTGTTTAAAATATCTTTAATTATCACAACAATCTGATAAGTGTTTTCCCTTATTATATAAATGAGGAAGCTAGAGCTTATGTAGTCTAAATAATTTTCCCAATGTATTTAATTACCCAAGACCATATCATCATCAACCCTTATTACATGAGGTGGTATTTTATAATCCAAGAGTTTTTCATAACCAAACCTTATTAAATGAAAAGAATTTTCAGTTAGTTCTTTAACAGGGATGGCTCCTAGAACTTTACATATAAAACATAGTCCTATAGCTACTAAGTGGTAATGCTATTAAGCTGTAGGACCAGAGGTATCTCAAAACTCTGTCTTTCACTGAGCTCCATGATAGAATACTGGGTAGGAGTTTGGGAGTTGAAAATATAGATAAGAAGAAATTGAGGAGGGTTTCATAGAGGAGGATGTGCCTGAACTGAATCCTGATGAATGTCTCACCCAGTGGAAACCATTACTCTCCCTAGCAATCAGAAAGGTTAGAGAAGGCAATCAAAGCAGAGACGCTCACTCTTGGGAAGGCCTGGAGGCCTGATGGCACATGTCACTTAGGGCCTCTTTTTGTTGGCTTGAAACTCATTTCTAATGTACATGCTTTGATGCCCATGGATTTCAAAAATAATTGAATTATTTTTCAAAACACTCAAAGGACCTACTTTACTCATGACATAACTTATAAAAATATTCAGCAGTCCTTATTATACACAGAAGTGGTAGTATATGCCACCTAACAGCTTTGGCTTAGCAATTAGTTTCCCAAAGAAAAGTATGAGAGGATAATCATCACAATAGTAAAAAATATATAGGACCAAAAAGCCATAATAACCATTTAGATAAACTAATCAGGTAAAACAAGGAAAAATTAAGTGTGTACTTATTACCCTACCATCTAGCTTAACAACTAAACTAATTGATTGCTACATGTTCCAAAAAATTTAGCAGAGACAATTCTGCTGATGTAGGAGACCAGATAAGTGGAGAGAGTGAATGAAGACAAATCATAGCACTAATAGTTATAGTACAGTGATATTCTCTGCATGACCAAAGACATAATTTGAAATGGTTTTTACACATCTTTGCTGCCAGGTTGAGCACTGGCAGATGTCTGTGGCAACTATTTTGTAAGTGAATGATATTCCATATTAAAGGCTATCTGCAGGAAGCCAATTCAAATAATTGAGATGAATGTCTTGGGCTAGGAATGAACTTCCAACTACTTTACCAGCAGAATGGAAAAATAATTCTTAGCGGAACAAAATAAAACCAACCTTTCTCATTATGGATTCCCATAAATACTCTTAAGTAACTAGCATTAGAATATACCAACTTTGGCAATTTATTTTGTTATATAATGCTAAAATAAAACTAACAGTTAATAACCACAGGGGATTTGCAAAATACTATCACGTTTTCAAAGGTTGAAGCTTACTTTCCCTCAAATTAGCAAGACACAACACTGGTAATATAAACGCCTTATATTAGTTAAATGTAGAATTAGTTCTGAGGTTGTCCTTGGCAAAATGACACTGATCAACTCAAATGGACTTTCACGATAAAAATAAAATAAGGTAAATAAAATAGATGGCTAGAAATTGCAATGGAAATGAAAGCATGGTACTATGTGATTTTTTGTGTGTGTTAAAATGTACTTGGATCAAATTTATAGGAGATAGGAAATGATTTTCCTATTTTAAATAATCAGAAAAATTTCTGATTGTTATGACTTTTTTATGGTACATTGTTAACACAGTACTTTTGTTCAATTAAAAAATCTTGGCATGTTAAAAAAAAGTATTTTCCAGTTCACTGTTTTTGCATCATAAAAATTATGCTTTTTTGTTTTCAATATGAAAATAGGATTGTATGAAAAGAATTTTCAGTTAATTCTTTAACAGGAATGTTTCACAATACTAACAGTGAAAATCACGCATATTATCCAAGATTTAAAGATAAGTAGAATATATCTTTAAAAACTAGTATTTTTTTATGCTTTCATTTACCTTTACAATTCACTTTTGTCAAAATCTTACTTATTTAAACTGTCTTTTTCCAAATACAGATTTAAAATACTTTACACATTCAGACAAAGTGATGAGATAGAATTAGTAAGAAAATCAGGAAGATACGATTGAGGTTAGTATTCCAATAAAAAAAAATAGATGCTGTTTACTACTTAGATTTGTAAAGCTAAGGAGAAAGGAATATTCAAAGAGACAGAGTAAAGAAAATTCAGATGAAGGAGTCAGTTTGAGGGGTAAGATGAACAATTCCATTTTAGATATTTTAGCTATTAGTATAAATGCAATTAGAAATGTGCACCTTGAACTTTGGGGAATATGGAATGTTTAAGATTTTAAGCTTAGAGTCATGTCCAGAAAAGAGTGTTTGAGATCAAGAGTTGGGATTTCTGAAGATTACACAGTAGAGAAAGGATAGAGGACAGAAGATATAACCTTAGTTTCACCCATATGGAGGAGGATTGAGGGAGAAGAGTGAAGCCAGTCAAGGAACAGAGAAGCTCTAGGAGAGAGAGAAGGGAAGTCAGGAGACAGAAGTGACATCAAACATGAAATTGGAAAGAATTTTACATAGGGCCAGTTTCATGAGGAGGTGACCTGTGTCTAGCACTTAGAAGAGCACTTAGAAGACCTCTCTGTTTACAAGGTCTGCTGTCTTAGGAATTTCTTGAACAATGCGTTCTGAATTTTTATTTTGTGCTGGCTTTTACAAATTATGTAGCTTGTCCTGGCTTCAAACATGAAGGTTGGCATGACTTCACAGTCAGCATGGAGGTGGACTGATAAAAAAATTCCCATTAAAATACCTGTGATGAGAACAGACAAAAAAAGCTAGTAATATTACTATAAACTATTAAGAAAGAAAACCCATACGCCAAAAATCTGGGCAGAAATTCAACTATCTGCTTCTTTGATGGAGATGAATGGAAACGCACATTCTTGGACAGTAAACCTAATATTGCATGCTCAGAGTCACAGTCAGGCAGATGGCCACAAAATATATATGTGGTGATGGGATGAGCACTTTAATTCATTGATAGCACCCAACCTTGATATACAGGGACTGCCACAACCAGAGAGGTATGCCTCCTTCCCCTAAATGTTTAGAAACTATCGTTGAAAGGAACCAAAGCCAGAGTTCCACACCTTCTGAGCCAATAAGTTCTTCTCAACCTCTGCATGGATTCAGAGAGTACTCTGAGAATTGCTTGTGAAGGAAATAGAGGGCAACAAGAGAAGTTTAGGTACAGTACATTCTATTATGTTTGGCTGACTAAGGAAACCACTGTATACAGGGATGAAAACAAATAGATAGCTGGAACAGTGCATACTTCTCGTGGGATCAGGTAGAGTAGTTCATAACCAAAGAACTGCAAACTGCATATGCATCTCTAGCTCAGTCAGAGAGCCCTAACCATCAAAATAGAAGGAACAGAGGCCTGTCTGGCATCATAAATTGCCATGGATGCTATCTTACCTTCCGGACTAGATCATAGAAGAGGGTGCACCTAAGAAAACTTTATGAAGACCAAGGACACTCTGCATCCTGTCTGTTATTTAAAAACAGAAAACTGGAGTGATATCTCCTCATTTATGGCTGAAAAAAAATAGAAAATTGAAATGATTCTTGGGAAATTTGGATCTATCAGTGAAACCAACATAAAAACTTCATTTGGGTTGAGTTCTGTTATTTTGACAAGGTATTTTATTAATCTGAAATCTGGCACAACTAGAGTAATGATACTAATAAAGGAGCTGGGCATTAGGAGCTGGAAGAAAAAAAATAAAACAGTTATCATTTCATGACTGTTTCCCTCTTCTTGTAACTAAAATTTACCAGTTTTTAAAGTTGGCCTAAATTCCATCTCTTTCTTAAAGTTTTATTTTAACTAATTCTCTTCACTTATTTCTTGATTCTCTGAAGTCTCATTGGCCACATTGTCACTTATTATTTAAAATGTGATTTTTTATTATCTTGGGCTGTTATTCTTAAGTATATCCTTTCTTTCCTCACTATGACATTCATCGGCTTGAAGTTAGGAATTCATACTTTGTATACCTTCCCCACCAGTCTCCAACATCCTCCCAAGCTTTATATAGAAGATAATGTATAAAAATTATTGTAGTTGAAAGGGTAAAAGGAAAGGGCTAAGGGAAGGGAAGGAAGAGATGGAGAAGCGAATTTCTCAGATGTGCTTATTTATAATCTGAATTAAGTCATGACATTAACTTTCTAAATGTGATCACATTTCCCAATTAAGAATATAAGTTTCAGAAGGCCAGAGCTTTTTAAATATTTTTTGGCAACTTTTGCATTCTCCATGCTGAATACATTTTCTGGCACATGGTAGGTGCTTAATAAACACTGATTAAATGAATAAGTGAATGGATGAAACATGTATACATGTATACATGTGAAACATACATACTGGGTAACAGAAGGGGAAAGGAATTGGCAGGCACTACATACTTGCTATGAATTATTTTCGTTTTATTCTACGGTTTATGTGCTCTTTTGTTTTGCTTTTGTTTTTGTTTTTTAAATAAATGGGGAAATTAAGCCTCCAAAAGGTTAAATAGCTGGGCCCATATTCCATAAACTGGTGGAACTAATAATCAAACCAAGACCTGCCTAACTCCCTTCAAAGGCCATCCATGTACTTTCTGCTACACAAGAACAAAACATTAGAATACTACTTTTTATCCACTGAGGAAAATAAGAGGAAATAGGATATCCTATTTGCCAACTGAGATTTAAAATCAAACCTAAATAGAATGTTTTTAAAGTTTATTGGACTGCACTGGGTTTCTAACAAGCACGTATCTTTGATGGGCAAACAAAATGGCAGACTAAGTACCAATTTCAAGTTTGTAATTCTACTGCTCTCCACCCCCAAAAGAAATGCTAAGAAAAATTAATCATAGTTTGAAATTAATTCCAATCTATACTTTAAAAGAATGTATGTGTGTCTCTCAGAAAGTTATATTTCTGTTTTGGTCTTCCCAGCTGCTGCATTTCCTGGTGGGGTACAGGTCCCACTTGGGACCCAGAAGTTGTAAAAATTTTTTTTCAACTGCCAATTTTATCCCCATATTTTAAAGAAAAGGGTCTATAAAATTATATGCCAAATTTGAAAGTAATTTTTACCTCAAAAATTTCCTAGTTTAGCATCCAAAGGAACAAGTGAAATGAATACATCATTTTTTCCCTCCAAGCCATAGTCAGAGATAACTGTAACTAGATCTAATTCATTTTTGTCTTATAAGAATAAAATATCTTTTGCTCACATTATAATAATTTTTCATAGTAAACCTTATTTGCAATTGTAATCTGAAATCACTTGCATTGTAGATGAAACTCATCCAGTTTAATAAGAGAAATATAGGCTAAAAAGTGCCTGGCATATGGTGAGAGCGCAATAAATATTTGTTGAATTGATTTTAACTCTCATACTTTCACATTTTGGCAATTGATTCACTAAATAAGGAACTAACGTTGCTTCATCTTTTATGTTTCACTGACAGAAGTGACAGTGTTTAATAAACCATCGTTCTACCAGTATCAAAGTGAATGGGATTTCCCAAACTTGGCTTCCCATTAATGTATTAAAATATTTTAATTGAGTGAAAATGTAATTCATTCTTTTTTTAACATGAGTAAAAATGTTTCTAACTTAGAAAACAGATTTCTTTCAATGTATTTTGAAACAAAATATCTCTATGGTTTATTGCAACTGACTGTAATAAACTTGTTTAATTAACACTAAATGTTTTCTAATTAAGCAACGATTTGACTAAGGCATATTTTGTACAAAAATTTAAAATAGAATTATTCATAGAACTGTATACTTACAGTTTGAATATCTTTGCTCTTATGCTATAATTCAATTAACTTTTAGAAAAATAAGATTGATTATGTGTCAGGAAAATGAAGTTACCACCACTTATTGAAGAAGGCTATATTTAGTGGTGAGAGTAGGTAAGGTTAGCAGTGACTCTTGAGATTTGTACATAGTATGGTTGGTGGTAATAGTCTGATGATATTATCTCATAATCTATAACAAATATTCCACCATGATGTGGTGTGTTGGTGAAGGGGTGTTGTATGGTCAAGTGCATGATTGTTTCGTAAGTTTACAAATTCTGTAATAAAAATATATATTTTAAAAATAATAGGGTGGGTTGGGGGAAAAGTATATCAAATTTAAGATATGGACTATAGTTAATAGTCATATTTTGAATGATGCTCTTTGCTCTTGCATAGTTTGTAAGAAATGTTTCACAAAAATGCAAGATGTTGGTGGAGGGGTGATATATGGGACTCCTGTATGATGTAAGGTATGTTTATTTTGTAAGTTCACAACTTTTACTATATACTTGTTGATTATGTATATTCATGTATGAATGATATACTTCAATAAAAATATTTTTTTAAAAACTCTTTAAGGGAGATATTGAAGAGAAACACGGTAAAGAGGGAAGATAGGTTGATGATCTCTGTAAATATTTCCTGCTATCATATTTGACCCAATATCTTGAAATAGAGATTCCTAACAACTTTTCTGTGTTCCTAACTCTAAGTCTCCATATGTAGTAATGGTCCAGAACCATTAGCTTCAACCCGCTGAACCTTCAAGTTTCCATTTGTTCCTGAACTAATTCATCTCATGCTTATGTCTTGACTAATTTCCTAATTATAGCCTTCTTCTTGACTTGCACCCAACACTTGCCACCACTCTGTTGGCCCTAAACCTCTGATGTATGGTTTCTCTCTCCCACTACAATGCCAACCCCTTTCATTATGTTGCTTCTGACTGCTCTATCTTAGCTCACAGAGGCTTATGCAGAGACACTAACTCTGGGAACCAGTACTCCACTGGATTTGCTAAATCCCCATGATAAGTTCCTGGAAATGCAGAACCAGAGTCGTGGTTTAATTCTTGGGATTGAAAGAAATAGGACATCAAACTCTTGGAAATGAACTACTTTTGAAGGTTCCAAACCCCACCATGCATTCATTTTCTGAGTGCTGTAACTCCCAAAGTTGCATCTCTAAGTCTACCATTGTAATGAGCTTTAGCAATTTTGGTGAGATGTGTGATAGATATCTACCCTTAGATATTCTTCTAGCCTCTACAATTTAAAGTGTCTGAAACTTTATTTTATTTTCCCTATCTTCCATACCAAACATTATCCATGCCATCCACGCCCAAGTCCCCCATGTAGTCTCTATTTTCATTAAACCATCTTAATTCTTCCAAGTCATCCTGCAACCAAACTCCTGGCTAATCGAACATTTCCCTCTCCCTCCCACTCTGCATGAAGTCTACTGGTTTATAGGTTTCATGTGAAGTCGTATAAAATTATATGTATATGGATGACAACAGCATAATTTTATCAGCTTCTCAAATTCTAATCAATCACCAAATTCTATTTAAATATTAAAAAATCAAAGTGTCAATGTTAGAAGGGATTCTAATGATGACCTAAGTTGTCCACTTCCATATTATTTGTCTGGTCCTTTCCTTTCTGAATGATTTACTCACAAACCAATGATCCTGACTATAAACAGCCTCTGTCTGATCACCCAGCCTTTAGTCCTTCCCCATTCCAAGCCATCCTTCAAACCACATTCTCGTTAATTACCCTAAAATAAATATCTGGTTATATCAGTATTCTGCTAAAAATATATTAATGATATCTCATAAACTCCCCAAAATATATCACATTTGTAGAGTGCTTTAATGTTTTCAATGAACTTTCACATAATATATCATTTGAATCCTCAGAACAATCTTGTTGTTCAAAGCAGATTAAAGTCATAAACAGTTCCCTTATTCTCTACATTTCAGGAAGCAAACATTTTATTAAAGTCCATGAAGCTTTACCCCAATATCTTAGTTAATCTTTCCAGATTTTGCCTCCTACCCTCCATTCAGCATCTTAGTTAATCTGTCTGCATCTTGCCTCCTACCCTCCATTCTGTGTATCTTTGCTTTGATTTGGAATTTCATTTTCTTTTTTCTAGATTTGTAGGCATTCCTTTAACAAATGTTTATTGATTGTCTCCTTTGTGCAAGGCTTTGCGCTGTGTCCTGGGAATTGAGTGACAAGTAAGTCAACCTGGTCTATTCCCTCAGGGAGCTTTATAATCTCATACATTCTCTTAGTCCCTTAATATTTCTACTTGGGTTCACTATTGGCCTAGCTTTTGGTTTTGGTTCTCCTCTTGAATGCCGTCTTTTGAATTGTCCTCTGTAGGGTTAAAAGGTGCCTCATGAAAAAATATATATATGCACCCATCCTAATACCCAGAAACTGTAAACATGAACTTATCTGGAAAAGAGTATTTGCAGATATAAGTAACTTAAGGGTCTCAAGATAAGATCATCCAAGATTATCCAGGTGGGCCCTAAATCCAATGCAAGTATCCTTATAAGAGACATAAGAGGAGTAGACAAGAATGACAGAGACAGAGGAGAGAGCCATGCGAAGGTGGAGGCAGAGACTGTAGTTAAGCATCCCTATGCCAAGGAACACCTGGGCCATCAGAAATTGAAAGAGGCAAAGAAGGATTTCCCCCTAGATCCTTCGGTGGGGGCAGGCACTATTGACACCTTAATTTCATACTTCTGTCCTATAGAACTGTGAGAACAAATTTCTGTGGTTTTAAGTCACTAAGTTTCTGGTAGTTTGCTACAGCAGCCTTAGGAAACTAATACACTTCCCATGCTCCGCAGCCCGTAAGCAAAGTCCTCAATCACTTTAAAACAGGCCACCAGCATCTCAGCCTATATCCAAGTTTCTAAGTCTTAGAAGGGAGTATGGTAACCTGAAATGGAGGATGAGCAAGTATTACTTGCAATTTCAGATGAGGAAACAGAACTTCAGAAATATGTTAAAACTTATGTAAGTTCATCCTGCAGTAGGCTGATTCTAGAATCTAGTTTTTTCTGTTCTTGCAATTCAATTTTGCCATCTACCAAATATCTAAATTTCTTAGTCTGAAACATGTCACATGGACATGGTGGTAAGCACTTAGACACATTAATCTCATTTCTGTTCATAAATGCTATTATATAAGCATTGTGGTTACTCTCAATTTACAGATGAGTAAACTGAGTCTCAGGGAACTTAAGTAACATCTCCAAATTGCAGAAACAAAGACATGAACAAATCAGACGTAGGAGCCTCTATTTTGCATCTCTTTTGGACTATCACTTCCAATGAAACAAGACTACCTATTATGTTTGGTATATAGCAGTCACTGAAAAAAATGCTTTTTTGGGCAAATAAATATATCCTAAATATGCCTCATGATTTTCTGCCTTCATAACTCACTTCCACCAATCCCTCCACCAAGATCTCCATTGCCCCTAGGTCTAGTTCTTTCAAAACCTAGATCCAATGCAGACTTCTTTATGAAACTATCTTCTATCAACCAGAAGTATTTATTCTCTCCTAAATTTTTACACCTAACTTATGCTTATTGTTTCAGTTTGCTAAAAGCTGCTGGAAAAAATGTACCAGAAATTTCTTGGCTTTTATAATGGGAATTTATTAGGTTAAAAGCTTACAGTTCTGAGGCTGTGAAAATGTCCAAATCAAGGCGTCATCAGAGACGCTGTCTCACCAAGGGTCGGCTGCTGGCCATCCTGGATTCCTGCCACATGGCAAGACACAATGGTGGCATCTGCCAGTCTGGGTCTCTGCCTACTCCTCCAGGCCCACTTGCTCCCTGAGCTCAGCTGTGGGCAATCAAGCACATGGCAGGGTAAAATGCAGGTCACTCATCTCCCCCCTCTCCTCTTCTTCTGCTTCAGGATACGTTGTCTGCAGCTTTTCTCTTTTCTGGGTTCCTCTCTGAGCTGCTGTGTTCCTTCTCTCCATTTCTGTAGCTTTTTCTCTGTATGTCTGTGGCTTTTTAGTCCTCCGTTTATAAAGGACTGGCCCTGGTCCCACAAGCTAATCAAAGGTTTTAACTGAAGTGATCCAATCAAAGGTTATCTAATCAAAATGTCCCTTAACTGAATCTAACCAAAATGTTTCACCTACAATTGGTTTATATGCACAGGAATGGGTTAGCTTAAGAACATAATTTTCCAGGGTCCACAAAAGACTGAAGCCAGCACATCTATTATATGACTCTTCATCACATTCAGTCTTGTCATTTGAGTACATAACTTTCTCCACTGTTGGATTGTAGGACAGCAGTATTATCTTATTTGTCATTGCATACCCTTAGCACTAGGCACATTTTAGTTCCCATGAATGCTAAATGATTAGAGCCATGTTGGAGTTCCCCCAAGTGCCCTATGTCAAATGATAAATTTATGAAATGAGATATTTCATGGGATTTCTAATTTCAATAAAGTTTTAAGGAGAGTGTGAGCAGCAAGAAATTCCTTGAGCTTATGAGCCAAGTGCCTACCTTCTGAGATGACCCAAAAAGAATTTGGCAACCAGAAAAAAATTAAAAGCATTCAAGTTATCTTGAATAAAATCAGAACTTTTGAAGGCTCCTGAGACTTTTCCTTAAAGCCCTCAAAGATCCTATCACCTTTGATTCATTTAAGCACTGAATTGTGATTTCCACGTGGTAGAATTTTGAAGGTAAGGCATTGTAGATAATGTGAATTCTGTGGGAAATGACATTCATATTCTCCATGATCCACTTGAATGTTCTGACCATTAGGGATTCCTCTATTTTGTAAGAATTTTTTTTTGTTAAAAAAAGAAATCTTGTAAAGTACCTCCTGTGATTATGTCATTGCTTTATTACTCTCTATAATGAAAATTAGCACTTACTGTGTTAGGGTTCTCCAGAGAAACAGAACCAATAAGAGATAGATAGATAGATAGATGATAGATAGATAGATAGATAGAAAGAAAGAAAGATAGATACATACTTATTATGGGAATTGGCTAACAGGACCATGGGGATTGGCAAATCCAAATTCCATAGGACAGTCTGAAAGTTTAAAACTCTGATAAAGGGTAAGTTGAATTCCCCTGTAGAAGCTGGCTGGCTGAAGTAAAGGCAGGGGTTCTGTATTAGTCAGCCAAAGGGGTGCTGATGCAAAGTACCAAAAATCTGTTGGCTTTTACAAAGGGTACTTATCTGGGGTAAAAGCTTACAGTCACAAGGCCCTAAAGAGTCCAACTAAAATTACATTTCTCACCAAAGTCTGTGACCACGTGTTGAAGCAAGATGGTTGCCAAACTCTGTGAGGGTTCAGCCTTCCTCTCTCTCTTAAGGCTCTGTAACCGTTGGCCAATTTGATGTAATTATGATTTCCAAAAATATAATTGGATCATGCTTGTAAACTGATCTGTTAATCTGGGCATGATTAAGTTATGATTAGGGTGTTGACTGGGCCACGTCAGTAGGGCATTGAGCCCCACCCCCTTGGTGGGTGGGGAATCGAATATAAAAGGCAAGGCAAAGAACAGAGTTGAAGCAGTTTTTTGAGAAGCAGTTTGATGTTGGAAAGAAGGCCCCAGGAGAAGAGAAGCAAGCCGTTCGCCTGATCGTCTACAGTTGACCTTGTGGAGGAAACAGGAGCTAAGCCCGGAGAGAAACGCAGTCCCGGGAAGAGAGGAACCCCAGAAGCCTGAACCCTGGCACACGCCGGCAGCTTTCTTGCTCTAACACGTGGCAATAGACTGTGGTGAGAGAAGAAACATAATGCTTTATGGCCTGGTAACTGTGGACTTCTACCCCAAATGAATACCCTTTGTAAAGACCAACCCATTTTTGGTATTTCACATTAGCACCC
>JAQZBX010091427.1:0-12436 GCA_029593785.1 Cabassous unicinctus
AAAAAAAAAAAAAAAGGAAACCCCATGCTCTAAAGGTGTTTGAGACTCCCACAAGAGGCCCACAGAAATCCTGTCTGCCCGTGTGATATGGGGCAATGTCCAAAGACCCTCTAGGTGCCACGGCCATCCTCAAAGAAAGGACCAAGATCTGAGCACGGGAGGGTAAATCGGGTAGGGCTGGCTGGCTAGCAGGTGGCTCACCTCGTTGAAATCACCCACTCTGGGGATGTGATTCTTCCTGGTTTTTCCCAGGACAGCTCCAGAATTGGAGATCACCACGGCTGTGTTCCACAGGACGTCCCCGTGCTCCCCGTCTCGTTCTAGGATGGGTGACACCACCACCATGTTGTGTTTCTTTGCCAGCTGGAAGAGTGAGGAACACAGTAGAGTCTTATTTTCGAATCAACTGTCATGGTTTTATGGGAGAAGAATGCAGCTGATCCTACTAAAGAACTAAGCTCGGTGCAGAGCTAGCATTTGAATTTGTTGTTCGGAATACTGAATGCCAGGGTCATCCGATGCCCAGGCTTACTTGGCTAAATGAGAACTGTATTGGGAGTAGATGTGGCTCAAGTGGTTGAGCGTCTGCCTCCCATGTGGGAGGTCCCGGGTTCGGTTCCCCGTGCCTCCTGAAAAAACAAAAAAAACAAACAAGAAAAACAAACGACAAAACCAACTCAGGGAAGCCAATGTGGCACGGTGGTTGAGCGCCGGCTTCCTATATATGAGGTCCTGGGTTCAATCCCCGACCCCGTACCTCAGAAAAAATAAAAATAAAAGAAGAACTGTAATTCTCACCCATGCAAAAAACAAAACAAAACAAAAACAAAACAACTCTCTTTGGCATGAATTCCTTTTTCTCAAATAACAACATCAGGAGGACATGGTGACTGTCAGAGTGAGGAGCCCCAGCCAGTCATTTGTGCTCAACCCTAATTGGCCTCTCATTACCTTTGGCCTAAAGGACAGGAGAGAAAGAGAAGGCACACCTGGGCTGATGGCAATGTTACAATACGAGCTGCATTCAGGTGCCCAGGACCCTCCTGACTCAGGCTTTTCATCTACAATCGTCTCCCAACCAGCTCCCTTCATCTTTTACTGAAGCATGGAATCAACAGCCTGGTGAATGATATTTATTTTTTTTTCCCTATAGCAGGGGTTCTTAACCAGGGGTCCGGGAGCTTGAATTGAAATTCAAAAAAATATATATTATTCTTGTGGGGATGTGTTGGTGCGGGTGTGATATATTTATTAAATAATATACAGGATAGTGTGGACTTAGTAAGGGGTCCGTGGTTTTCACCTGATGGGCAAAGGGGCCCGGGGAACAAAAAAGGTTAAGAACCCCTGCCCTTCAGCCTAAGATCACTGGCGTTGGAAGAACAACTCGGTATTGATAGAATTAATGTGATTACAGCCAGCTCTGCTTAAAAAAAAAAACACCAAAATCCCTAAGTAGATGCATAAAGTTTAAAAAGGGGCACAGAGAAATGAAAGGGGCTCTTTTGCTAGAGGTGAGAATAAGGGTAAATTACCATTCGTAATCTCTTTGAATGTCGAGCTTTTAAAAAAAAAAATAGCTTTGAGATATAATTCACATACCATAAAATTCACCCTTTTTTAAAAAAGTGCAAACACACACAAAAAAACAAAAAGCAAGCAAAAACGGCACAACTCAGTGGCTTTTAATATATTCACAGGGATGTCTGGTCATCACCACTATCTAATTCCAGAACATTTTTATCACCTTAAAAAAAAGAAACCAATTGCCCATCAGCGGTCACTCCCCGTTCCCTGCTCTCTCAGCCCCTGGCAACCACTAATCTATTTTCTGACTCTGTAGATTTGTCTATTCTGGACATTTCAAACAGATGGGATCATACAACATGTGTTATGAGGTTTTAATGAAGAAAAATCAAAACCAATTTCTTTAGGGATGAGTCAGGCCAGGTGGCGAAGCTTGGGTAACTCAAGCAAAGAGCAATCAGACGGGGCAGTCCTCCAAGCAAAGCACGGAAGTCCCTGGTCCCTAAGTGCCAGCTCTGCCTTTTGCTGCTGCAGAACTTATGGGGGTCACCCCCAGGCCAGCCACGAAAGGCCAGGCCAGCTCTGAAGCTCTAACATTTTAAGTGAAAGCACAGTAAAAAAAAAAAGCGTGGGGGGCACAAATAGTCTTATCTAATCTCCCCTGGTAAAACAAGGGTCAAAGAGGAGCATCTTCCTTGGTGAGCGGCCACAGTGGACCATGCTCTGTGACCTGCAGAGGTATGCCAGCTGCAGAGAATGGCATGCTCTACCTTTTGACAGAATCTGGTGGTGGGCCCGTCTTCTGCCGACTCGGCGAATTCTGTCCAAGGCAGCTTCTCCCTCGTGCAGAAAGCAAAGGGCATTGCTGTGAATGGGGAAAAAAAAACAACAGACAGATTCAGATCCAATGCGCTTGGTCTTGGAGTAGGGCTCCTCAGCCCAGCAGAGAGGGTCCCCAAAGAAGAACCCCAGCAGAGGGGGCTCTGGAGGGCCGCAGCCCGGCTTCCAGGACTCATCCTGGGCTTGGGCACTGGGCAGACTCCATCTTTGTGGGCTTTCGTGGCAAAACGAGGGAGAACTGGGGCAAATGTCTTTTCTACAGTCTGAAAAAACAATCGCAGGGAAATAGGGGATACAAGCTTTGTGAAATCTAAGACAAAACCAAAAACACCGATTGTAGAGGGATGAGGGAGGGATAACGGGAAGCCCAGGGCATTTGTTTAGGGCAGTGCCACTAAGCTATAGGATCCTTAAATGATAGACTCATGCTGTGAAGCATTTGTCAAAACCCACAGAACTGTGCAACCCAAAGAGTGAACCCTTATGTAAACTATGGGCATTAGTTACTAAAAATGTATAGATACTGTACCACACTAATGTAAGATTGTGAATAACAGGGAAACTGTGTGTAGGGGAGGAGGGCATCTGGGAATGCCATTACTTTCTGTGCAGTTTTTCTGTAAATCTAAAACTGCTCTATAAAAATGAATTCTATTAAAAATATAACAGGGAAGCGGATGTGGGTCAAGCCATTGGGCTCCCATCTACCATATAGGAGGGGCAGGGTTCAATTTCCGGGTCCTTCTGGTGAAAGGCAAGCTGGCCCGAGCAGCGAGCTGGCCCGTGCGGAGAGCTGGCGCAGCAAGATGACGCAACAAAAAGAGACACAGAGGAGAGACAATAAGAGATGCAGCAGACCACGGAGCTGAGGTGGTGCAAGAGATTGAGCGCCTCTCTCCCACTCTGGAAGGTCCCAGGATCAGTTCCTGGTGCCGCCTAAAGAGAAGACGAGCAGACACAGAGTGAATGGACACAGAGAGAGAGTGAATGGACACAGAGAGCAGACAGCGAGGAGGGAGGGGAGGCAAATAAATAAATCTTAAAAACAAACAAACAGGGAAGCGGGTGTGGCTCAGTGGATAGAGCCCCCGTTTACCATATGGGAGGCCCGGGTTCGCGTCCCGAGGCCTCCTTGTGAGGGCACGCCAGTGGGCTGATGCAACAACCTCACGGCAGGAAGCGGGTGTGGCACAATGGGTAGAGCACCCGTTTGCCATATGAGAGGCCCCGGGTTCGCTTCTCGGCGCCTCCTTGTGAGGGCAGGCCGGCTCGCACGGCGCCGTGGGCTGATGCGGCAAGACCTCACAGCAAGGGGGAGATAAGCAGACACAGAGAAGACACGCAGCGAGTGGACACAGCAGCACAAGCAGCAAGGGGGGGATAAATAAATAAAATAAATAAATCTTTAAAAAAAAACAAAACAAACAAACATAGAACAGTTGCAAAAGGGACAGCAGAAAACTATTCCCAGCCAGCAGATCCCAAGCTGCTGGCCCAGCTGCAGAATGGTACGGGTGCAGGTGAGAAGCCTGGGGAAAGGTCCCAAAGAGACCCTCCTGCTCCCAGGGATGGGGAGTCTTCTTCAGGAAAAGGAAAAGCCACTCACTTAACGACCCACCAGGGACCCCGGGTACCACTGGATGGGATAAACACCCCAAGAAAACATGCATTATGCCTGGCATCTCTGGCTGGACTCCACCCGGGGCTAATTCAATAAGAAATGTCATTAAACTCGCTGATATTTGCTTGCCTTTTTTTCTTCTCCAACAGTGGGTACTTGCATATGTAGTAACAGGACAAAGATGTTTGTCATCCCCACATACACGTGGCTCAAAATGGCAGCTTCCTCTTGGGATGGGGGGTGGCACCAGGGACCTTGGGCTGTGTGTGTATGTGTCCATGTGTGCATGCACACGTGTGTATACATGTGTATGTGTGTATGCTCATATATGTGTTTATAGGTATACGTCTGCCTATACTTGTGCATGCATGTGCACATGGGTGTTTGCATGTGTATGTCTGTCTGCATCTATGTGTGTATGTGTACACATGTCTGTGTGTGCATGTATGCGTCCATGTGTCTAGGCATGTGTACACACATGTGTGTGCCTATGGGTATGTCATGTATGTCTATGTGTGCATGCATGAATGCAAGTGTGTGTGTGATGCTGCTGCAGAGCTTCAGCCACACTTGGAATATCTGCCACATGAGGATTCTTTAATTTCTGCCAGGTTGGTGTGAGCATGAGTCTCGTCATGGTTGTTGTTTTTTTTTTTTTTTAGGAGGTAACAGGGAATGAACCCGGGACCTCGTACTTGTGAAGCAGGTGCTCAACCACTGAGCTACACCTGTTCCATTTGTCATGATTAAAATGGCTTTTCTTACCCCTAGCGAGGTCGAGCATCATGCGTCACGTTCACTGGCCATTCTGGAGCCATGCTCTCCGCGTTCTTGCCCATCTCCTACTGGGTTGTCTGTCTTTTTTCCTTCCTGACTCAGAGTACTGAATTCAGTATGAACTTTAGATCTTCCCTCTCACAGTACCCCGCATCCATTTCTTTCGGGGGGGTGGGGATTAGCCTATCAGAACAGTCTCCGGAGGACGGCTGACAGCCCACAGCGGGAAGGGCTTGCTAGAAGCTGAGAGATGGGTCTGGGCAGTACATCAAATGGCTGTGGCAAGGGGTAAGGCCTGTTTGTGGGTAATAAAAGGAGCCTCATTTCCCAAGTGCCTACCGCTTGCCAGGCACAGTGCCAAGCCAGGGAATAGCAGCTCGTCCCCACGAACTCCCCTACCCCTCCTGCAAAGGGGTAACTGTCCTCGACTTCTTCATTTCACAGAGGTGGAAGAGGAACCTCAGCCTCCCAATTCCTTCCAGCCTTGGGAAAGCTTGTCCTAAAATCGTGCCAACACAAAGATCTCACCAACTATATATTACTATCTCAGTTGTCCAAGGTGGCCGGTGAGACTGATAAGTGGGCAGCAGCTGCTGCCAGCAACAGCCCCGGGGGTGCTGGCACCAGGCTCAAGACTCCCCAGGCAGGCCTTGGGTGAAGAGGGATTAACTATTTTAAAGATGCCATGGAAAAAGCTGTTGATAACAAAGATGTTTCTTAATGACCATTAATTCTCAGCTTTCAGAGCTGCAGGAGAGACTCAAGTGCCCCCAGAGAATAGAACCCTCCCATTCGGATTTCATTTCAAGTAGCTCAGCTCTCCAAATTTCTCCATTTCCACTTTAATGGCTTCCCTTCCTGTTTACACAACCCGTCTAATGTAAACAGACTTTCAAACGAAGCATGTGAAGTTGAGGTTGAGTGAGGCTGGCCCTAAAGTCCCTGACTACTGTTCAGGTTTTTCAAACCAGAGGGAGAAGGGGATTCATGCCTCCGTTTAACCCATGCTGGGAGAGGTTGTCTCTAGACTCAATCCTCAGGAGCTGATGGCCTGGAGGGGCAGAGATGAATCATAAGGAAATGTGGCCGCATGACCTGGGAGAGCTGGAATACTAAGCTCTGGGTACGGGAGCCAATCAGGGCCCCACAAAGGAGCGGATGTCTGTACTAGACCCTGATGGGTGAGTGGGAGTTTTCCAGGCCCAAGAAGGGGAAGAAGTTGGTTAAACCACCCAATAAGTATTTTTTAAGTGTCTGTCATAGACCAGGGATTGTTTTAACCACTAGAGATAAAACAGGGTGTGGGCTAATGAAAGATGTTTATGTAGGATGTTATGGGAGGTGTGGGAGGTGGGGAACATGGAAATCCCTGTAATTTTTGTGTAACATTTATGTAATCTAAGCTTCTTTTAAAATAAAAAACAAACAAACAGGGCTGCGGGGAAGGGGGGGTGGGCAGGGATAAGAAAAGGAAGCAAACAACACGGGCACTGGCCTTACACAGCTTAAGAGTCTGTGGTAGACTGAATCACGCACCCTAATTTAAACCCGCCCTTGGGAGTGGATGCGGCTCAAGCAATCGGGTGCTCGCCTCCCATATGGGAGGTTCCGGGTTAGGTTCCCAGTGCCTCCTAAAGAAGATGAGTAGATGCCGCAATAAGCAGACGCTTCAACCAGCAGACCGCAACCAGCAATGCTGTAACCAGTGAATGCCGCGACTAGCGGTTGCTGCAGACGCCACAATAAGCGGACGCCGCAACCAAGCAGACGCCGCAGCCAGCGGAAACCGCAATGAGCAGATGCCACAACTGCCACAATGAGCAGATGCTGCAACCAGCAGACGCCGCAACCAGCGGGGAGCGGAAGTGGCTCAAGTGGTTGGGCACTCGCTTCCCACATGGGAGGTTCCAGGTTCGGTTCCCGGTGCCTCCTAAAAAGAAGGCAAGCACACAATGACCAGACAGATGAGGAAGCCATCTGGGAGAGGGGAGGAAGATTAAAAAAAATAAATAAACCCGCTCTTGGTCTTGGTTAGCATTCCTGTGGGTATGAGCCTGTGGTAAATAGGATCTCTTGACGATGTTAGGTTTAGTTAAGGTATTGCCCAACTGAATAAGGGTGAATCAATCTGAATAACTGGAGTACTTCATATGCAGAAGAAATTCAGATAGACAGAGAGAAAGCCATGGAAAGGCTTAAGCAGCAGTTAGATGCTTAGATCCTTTCCAAGGGGTTAAGGACCTGCCTTTATCTCCCTAGCAGAAGGCTAGAGGCTTATTCTCCAGAGAGAGAGTTATTTACAGAGGGTCTCTGGCCTTGGGGAAGCCAGGGCAGAAGAAGGTGGGGTAAAGTGTTAAAAACAGAGGGATTAAATAACATCAGCATGTTGGACCCCTGTCCTCTTCCCCGTCTTAGCAGGAGATTAGAAGAATCTTCTCTGGGGAATCTGACCAGCCTGAAAAGAATGACCCAAAGATATTAATATCAGGGATTATCTAGTAAACAGCTAAACCAGATCATCCTATAATGAAGCTCAGAGGATGAGTCCCTCCCACAAGCTCAGAACTTACAAATATGAAAAGACAACCGATGTTGTCTTTTTGAGCGGATGTGGCTCAAATGGTTGGGCGTCCGTCTGCCATATGGAGGGACCTGGGTTCAATCCCCGGGAACTCCCGGTAAAATAAAATAAAATATATGTATATAGAAGGCACATGGGCTGCCAGGCTCTGTGTGCCGGTGAGCCGCCAGGCCCCGGGAGCCATGCAGCAAGATGATGACGTAACAGGAGAGAGACAAGACGAGATGCTCCGAAAGCTCTGAAAACCAGGAGCCGAGGTGGCGCAGATGGCTAATACACCTCTCTCCTACATCGGAGGTCTTCAGGATCGAATCCTGGTGAAGACTGGAGGAGGAGGATGAGAAGAGATGAAACAGACACAGAGAATTGCCCAGCGAATGGACACAAAACAGCAAAATGGGGAAAGGGGGTGCTTAAAATGGATCAAGTAAATAAATAAATCTTTAAAATCAAAACAAAACAAAAAAAACAACAAGGGGTAGGGGGTGGTAGTGGTGGTGGAGGGGCTAATGTGGTGTAAGTAGGGACCATGCAAGGAGAAAAAAATGATTTAATATTAAAATCCTCAGAGATAAGAGGAGATATTGCAACCATGATATAAGAACACGATGCTATAAAACAGGAAATTTTAGACCACCAAAAAAGACTTCTAATAAATTAATGTACTAGCAGAAATAAAAGATTCAGCAGAAGAGTTGAATGACAATTTAGATGAACTCTACCAAAAAATTGAGCCAAAAGACAAAGATATGAAAAGCAGAAAATACATAAGAAAAGTAAAAAAACTAGTATAGAGATTCCAATGTTTTAGAAAGGGGAGTGTTAGGAAAGAGAGGAGAGAAAAACAGAGGGGAGAAAATCACTAACGAAATAATACAAGAAAATTTCCTAAATCCGAAGGATCCAAGTTTCTAGACTGAAAGAAGCCACTGAGTGCTTAGCACATGGATTAAAATAGATACATACAATGGTGCTTTATTATGAAATTTCAGAATATTAGAGAAAAAGAGAAGGCCCTACAATCAGAAAAATAAACAGATCATATACAACGCATCAGAAATAAAAATGGCTTTAGACTGCCCAACACCACCTGAAGCTAGGAAACAATGGAGCAATGTGTTCAAACTTCTGAAGGAAAACGACTTCTAACTTAGAATTCTATACCCAACTAACCTATCAAGCAGATGTTTGAGTAGAAGAAACATATTTTCAGATATGCAAGGTCTCAGAAAGCACCTCCCACATGTTCTTTCTCAGGGAACTATCCCACTAAAATAAGGCAGTAAACCAAGAAAGAGGAAGAGGTGGGGTAGAAGAAACATAAGCCTGGGCAAAGGGACTCCCCAGGATGATGGTGAAGGGAAATCCCAGGATGACATCTGTGCAGCCGCCAGAGGGAGCAATTAGTTCAGGCCAGGGCAGTCTAAAGGTTCTGGGATAAATTCCTTTAAGAAGATGAAACTGATAGACTGCTTGATGCATCTTAACATTTTAAGGAGATTTAGGAAACCGGCAGAAAGTGTGGAGTTGAATTTGTGGTAAGTTGTAGAAAACCAAGCAAACACTGGGGAAATCAGGAAGTTGTTCAGAAAAAGAAATCAAAATTTACAAAATGGGGAGCAGATGTGGCTTAAGCAGTTAAACACCTGCTTCCCACATGGGAGGTCCCGGGTTTGGATCCTGGTGCCTCCTAAAAAAAAAATCCAAAAACAATCAACAAGCAAAACAAATGAAAAAACCAACTCAGGGGAGCCGATGTGGCTTAGTTTTTGAGCACTGGCTTCCCACATACGAGGTCCCGGGTTCAATCCTTGGCCCCTGGTACCTCAAAAAAAACAAAAAAACAAACAAAAAAAAATGGCTTGGTAGCACATGGATGGGAGAGAGAATGGGAAGGGTACTTGTGTGCTGAGAGGGTGGGTGAAGCAAAGGAATAATATTGTCTACTTTCATAGTGACCATCAACAAATGAGATAAAACTGAAAAATCAGGTAGTGACATAAGCAAAGGTAAATTCCAAAAGAACTAGCTAAGAGTTGAAAGTAATTGCTTCTAGAGAGGACGATAGTTTTTTGTTTTGTTTTGTTTTGTTTTTGGTAACAAATCCTGTAGACCCATTTGACTCTGACTCACGAGTATGTATAATATAACTCTGGTAAAAATAAAAAATAAAAATAAAGAAAAGGTACACAAAAGGAGGCTGGCTCTGAGCTGAGATGAAAGGTTGAGCAGGGTTAACAGGTCAAGGTAGGGGAAAGCATTCAGGTAGAGGGAAGAGCTGTGCAATGGCCCCGGGGCAGGGGAGGGAGAGAGTGCCTCAGGGGAATGGAAGACTAGGAGGTCAGGGCCAAGTCCAGTAGACAGGAGGCTGCAGAGGTTGGGGGAAGGAACAGAAGATGCCAGGCAAAGACATACTTTGAAGCAACCATTCCTCTAAGGTGTGGAGAGCAAATGAGAAGGGGCCAGAGTTGAGGATGCATGGAGACCAGTTGAAGGCAATTACCAGAGCCAAGGGGAAAGTATGGACCAGGGCAGTGGTGGCAGAGGTGGGAAGGAGGGAATGAATGGATTCAGCACGGTTTATAGGGGTTCTTAACAAGAGGTTGGGAGCTTGAACTGAAATTCAAAAAAACATTACTCTTGTGGGACGTGTTGGTGCGGGTTTGATATATTTATTAAATAATACACAGTATAGTGTGGACTTAATAAGGGGTCTGTGGTTTTCACCTGACTGGCAAAGGGATCCATGGAACAAAAAAGATTAAGAACCGCTGATTTAGGAGGTAAAACCAATAGGATCAGACGACAGGCCGGAAGGAGGTCTGGTTTACTAGGTTTCTGAAGGTGCTGACAGTTTCCGTCTGCTAAGCTGCTGAAGGCAATATACCAGAAATGGTTGGCTTTTACAATGGGGATTTATTAGTGTACAAGCTTCCAGTTCTGAGGCTGAGAAAAATGTCCAAATCAAGGCATCATCAGGCGATGCTTTCTCCCCGAAGAGTGGCTGCCGGTGATCTTGGATGCCTCTGTCACATGGCCAGGCATATGGCATCATCTGCTGGTCTCTCCCTTCTCTTCCGGGTTTCATTCCCCATTGCTTCAGCTTCTTGCCTCCCTGGCTTTCTTGCTTCTCTCTCTGAATTACATTTTCTTATAAAGGACTCTAGCAAGAGGATTAAGACCCACCCCGGGTCACGCCTTCACTGAAGTAACCTCATCAAAAGGTCCTACTTACAATAGGTTTATACCCACAGGAATGGATTAGCTCTAAAAACATGATTTTTCTAGGGTACAATACAGCTTCAAACCATCACACTGACCAAGAACCATTCTATGGATAAAAAAAGAAAGGAAAGTGAAAAAAAAAAAAAAAAATCAGGTAGCAGACATTCTCAACAACAAGGAGATAATACACTGCCATTTGAAGGTGGGAGAGAAAGCAGCACAAGAGACTTACTCCAAGCTTCCTGGAAGCAGATGATGTTGACTCCACTCATTGCAGCCACCTCCACGATGCCTTCTATGCGGCGGTGAAGGGCAGCAATCTGACAACCAACAAAGTGAGGGTTAAACCCTGTTTTAGCTCTACCGGTGAGACCGTTTTTAGGAACTGGTCCCAGCATGCATGGAGCCACTTGAACAGGTGTGGGATGATGAGAAGGGTGAGGGAGGTCCTGATATTTTACTTTCATTGGGTCAAAAATCTGCAACAAAAGACAGAGGTGCAGAGGCTCTGGGGACCCCCCACAAACTCGGACCCCACCTAGTAGACTTTTTGAATCTCAGTTTCCCTACTTGGGGGAGACGAAACCCTGCCTCATGGGGCAGCCAAGAGGTGTGAACAAGGATGTATGCTGCTTACCACTAACGGGGCCCATGCCGGTGGGTGGGGGGCACTGGACACTCAACGTGTTGCCATGGTCAGCTGCCCCCTCTGCCCAGTCCACTTCCCACCACTCTGCATCCGCTGCTTTGGGCATGCCTTGTTCTGCCACTTCTGTTTTCCCATGTGTCTCATCATCATTGAATAACCTACCTTTCCTGGCTCTTCTAAATCTCCATCCTTTGGTGTGTTCTGTGCTCTCTGCCAGGAATGGGCTTCCCTGCCTACACCCTAATTTTGCTGGATAATGCTACCACATTGTTTCTCTGTGAGTCTCCCGGCAGCAGGCTGACTCTTGGGGTAACAGTCCTCCTAGGACTTTGTATGCCCCCAAGGCAGTGCCATCCCCACCATGCTGTCACTATCCCTCTGCCATCTGTCATGCCCATGACCCCACAAACTCCTTGGGGGTAGGAAGAAAGCATCCTGATCGCCTCTATGTTCTCAGCACAGCACCTGCCTCCCAGGAGACATTTGGCAGTGTTTGTTCAAAAAAGGACCAAAGGAATGAGGCTGGAAATTCAGAGAGCTCCGTCTCTTTAAAACTCTCTTTGTTCTCTTCTCCTACAGAGGATATTCAGCCACGAGAACACACATTTGCTCAGTGAGGACGGGTGTAAAGAGTGTGCCATGGGGTAAGCTGGGAATGAGAACATCCCTGCCCCTATCGACCTGACAATCTGCGACACGTTCGTTAATAGCTGATCCCGATATGTAAGGTGGCTTGAGAACCAGAAATCTCTGAATTCGATAAAAGCAAAAGGAGCAATGTGAAAGGTGATGCAGAACCAAGCTGGGATCTAATTGGCCTTCCGTTTTTCAAGCACCCTGAAGAATGCGCTGTTCCCTGAGGAAGCCTCAGGAGAGAAAGCCTAGAAAGTGTTATCTGTGAAAACAGTGTTTTCACAGAAAAAAGCTGTGAAGAAGTATATAAAACAAATCACCAGGGGAAGCGGGTGTGGCTCAATGGATAGAGCTCCTGTTTACCATATGGGAGGCCCCGGGTTCGCTTCCCGGGGCCTCCTTGTGAGGGCAGGCCGGCCCACGCGGCGTGGTGGGCTGATGCAGCAAGACCTCACAGCAAGGGGGAGATAAGCAGACACAGAAAAAACACACAGCAAATGGACACAGCAAACACAAGCAGCAAGGGGGGGGGACAAATAAATAAATCTTTAAAAAAATAAAAAAAATAAAAATAAAAATAAAA
>JAQZBX010091428.1:0-12391 GCA_029593785.1 Cabassous unicinctus
AAGCAGCAAGGGGGGGATAAATAAATAAATAAATCTTTAAAAAAAAAAAAATATATATATATATATAGAAGGCGCATGGGCTGCCAGGCTCTGTGTGTCGGTGAGCCGCCAGGGAGCCATGCAGCAAGATGATGACCTAAAAGGAGAGAGACAAGACGAGATGCTCTGTAAGCTCCAAAAACCAGGAGCCGAGGTGGCGCAGAGGGCAGAACACCTCTCTCCTACATCGGAGGTCTCCAGGATTGAATCCTGGTGAAGACTGGAGGAGGAGGATGAGAAGAGATGAAACAGACACAGAGAATTGCCCAGCGAATGGACACAAGACAGCAAATGGGGAAGGGGGGGTTTAAAATGGATCAAGTAAATAAATAAATCTTTAAAAAACAAAAACAACAACAACAAAAAACAAAACAAGGGGTCCATGAGCTTGAATTGAAATAAAAAAAAAATATTCTTGTGGGGACATGTTAGTGCAGGTGTGATATATTTATTAAATAATACACAGTATAGTGTGGACTTAGTAAGGGGTCCATGGTTTTCACCTGACTGCAAAGGGATCCATGGAATAAGAGGTTAAGAACCCCGGTCTATTGGGAGGATTCCCTTTCACCACTGTCTTTCAGTATCACTCCTGAGTTGGGATGTAAAGGAGCACTGCCCATTTGTGGTCATATCGTGCCCACCCACCTGTAAGCCAACCCTGAATTTTTTCTTCTTGTCAGCTAGTTGTAGGCAACTCCCCATGAGGCCCTGGGTATGGCTGAGAGAGAGGTGGTGAAGCAGTAGACCCATGGGAATGTGGGTCACCTGCTCATGCAATTTTACTGAGCCTTCTAGGCCTACTTGGGCCTCATCTTATATACACTATTTCCATTTTATAATGGAAGAGGGCTGCATGCTCCAATTTTATGATTCAGATAATGCCCAGTTCATGATGGGTGTGGGTTGCCTAGCACTCCATGTTCAAGAGTCAGTCTCAGCCTTGTTCTTGAAATTGGTGACTGGGGTCTTGTGGTTTCATGGAGTTCTCTGGACTCTCTTCTCTAAAGAGGCCCCTTGTACTAAAGGCTTATTGGAAGTCTCCTTCCCTTGCATGGTCTGTTTTCTTGCTGCATAGATCAGGATAATGATCACATTATTTCCGTCTCCACTATCTTAGTTAAGCTTCACAACAGTTTGATGAAGTAAGGTTTATGATCTCCATTTAATCAGAAGTGGAAAAGTGTAATACATATTTGCACAAATTTACATAGCTCAGAAGTGGTGGGGGGGAAGCGGATGTGGCTCAAGTGATTGGGCTCCTGCCTACCACATGGGAGGTCCTGGGTTCAGTTCCTGGTGCCTCCTGGAGTAGGTGAGCTGGTGGGATGGGCAGGCAAAGTGAGCTGATGCAACAAGATGATGCAACAAAGAGACAAAGAGGAAAGACAGTGAGAGACACAACAAGCCAGGGAGCTGAGGTGGCTCAAGCAATTGAGTGCCTCCTCTCTCCCACATGGGAGGTCCCAGGTCAGTTCCTGGTGCCTCCTAAAGAGAAGGCAAGCAGACACAGAGAGCACACAGCAAAATGGACAGAGAGCAGACAGAGACCTCAAACAATGAGGGGGTGGGGAATAAATAAACAAAATAAATCTTTAAAAAAAAAAAAAAGCATGGGGGTTGGATTCAGACTGCCACTGCAGCACTGTCTGCTTGCCCACCCAAAGTATCTTCCTAAAGGTATGTTTACATCAGCAGGCTCTGGAGCATTCCCTCGGAAGCTGATAAGAGTCTTCTCCACATACAGAGCCATATTAGATTTATCTAGCTTTGCCCAAGGAGTAAGCAGTGGAGAAGGTCAAGGCAGGGATATCAGTGGGTCTTGGTACAGGCTAATGTTATTGAACCCCAAGGCACCATACTCTTAAAGGTGATACCTACATTATAATACATACTGAAGCATTTATGAGTACAATGATATGATGTCTAAAATTTGCTTTAAAATAATCAAGAAGAGAGAAATCAGTAGGCATATAGATGTAAGAAGATTGGACATTTGCAGATAATTGTTGAGGCTGAGTGATGTAAATGGAGAGGTTCATTATACTATTCTCTCCAATTTGGTATTTTTTAAAAGTAAGTTTTAATTATAAAAGGTAAAAAAAAAATACATTATATTGGGAGCAGATGTAGCTCATTGGTTGAGTACCTGCCTCCCACATATGAGGTCCTGGGTTCAATCCCTGGTACCTCCAAAAAAAAACCATTATAGTTTATGAAAATGATAATCCATTTTTTAAAGGGGTGAGATAGGAAGGAGGGGGTCACACAAACATGTAATGGACATGAATCTCAGTCTGCTAAACTATTTTCCTTAACTGAATTACTCCTGACTCTAAGACCTTGTCCTTCCTACAAAATCCATCTCAGGCACTGTGGGGCTCCTCCCCCACCTTGGGGGTCATAGCAGAGCCCAGAGATTGGGAAAGGGTCTCTACTCTCCAGCCCTTAAACAGAGTTCCTCTTGGCTTCAGGTCCCTTGTGGGACCCAGGAATCTTTGCTGAGGTTGGGAACGCCTTCCTGGGGCCTCAGCCTCCCTCTTCTCCATTTTCAATCATTCTGAGATCCGGCTACCATCTCAGGTACCTGGACCAGAGCTCCCATGTGCCCAGGCCTCCTTCCGTTCCCCTTCAGCTGGGGCAGGGGAGGAGGGAGCGTCCTCTGCCTGATTCTCAAAGGCCCTGCCCCTCACACACACCCACCATAATCCCTCAACGGTGTCCTAGGCTGTGACCGCAGATGGGCCTGTCTCTCAAGACTGTCTGAGGCTCTGTTTCAAGACTATCCCAGGTGGGAGAGACCACTCAGCTCGGCCACCTGGAGAACTGGGCAGGGACAAGACAGAATTTCCCCTTCCTTTTCTATTTTTCCAATAGATGATCATGCCAGGCGAGCATCAGGATGGGGTGCTGTTGAGATCCTTCAGCTCCTCCTCCTCTTCCTCTTAGGTCAGAGCTTGTGTTAGTTCTGTGAGGGCCTCACCTCACCGGGGTGCCCCCAATGATGCCCCTGAGGTCTGTGCTCCATGGTCTTGGCTGGGGCCTCTGCTCTTCACACTTGGCAGTCAGGAACAAGCCTCGCTTCTGCTGCCTCTGCCACGAGACTGTGTGCTCCTTGGGGCATCTCAGGGGTCCCAGGGAGCTGAGCCTGGTAGCACATAGAAACTGAGGGAAACCTTTGCCATCTGGGGAAAGCATGCTGCCTCATTCTTCCCAGCCCTGCCACAGCAAGGAAGGGAGCAAGCCCAATCGGTCTCTTCTCCTGCAGCTGCCCAAGAGGCCTCAGGCACAGAGGGTGGAGATGGGTGGTTCCCACTGGCACTGCTGCCCTGCCACCCTGGACTCTGACCCATTCTGTGAAATTCCCTATTCCCACTCCTCCCCCCTCCCCACACAACACCTAGAGCAGCCAGACCCCTGGGGCTGCAGAGGAAGGGGTTCCCTCAGGCTGATCCCAAAGCTTCCAACGGGCTGCAGCTCTGAAGATGCGATAGGGCAGGTGGCTCACATGGGAGTGTGGCCACGTCAGAGCCCAAGTGAACTGAGTCTCAGACCTCACCTGTTCCTCCCACTCCATTACCGCACCTGGCATTCCTGAAGGCCTACCGAGCTCGTGGCCACGGGCCAGCAGCCCTGGGGACACAGACAGGAGAGGCATGCTCCCTGCTCTCCAGTTAAATGTTGGGGACCAGCCCCGAGGCACAAACCACAAGGATGAACTGCTCACCCATCTCCCCAACACACCTCTACAGCCTCCGCGGGATGCGCCAGCACCAGGGACAGCTCTCCCGTGCCGCCCCACAGATTCACCCCTTCTTTTATCTCCCCACTCTTATATGCACTCCCAGTTACCATGCCGGCGTTTGAAATAAGATATGGAAAGGTTTTTTTTGTTGTTGTTGTTTGTTTTTGGAGGTACCGGGGATTGAACCTAGGACCTTGAACGTGGGAAGCAGGTGCTCAACCACTGAACTACATCCGCTTGGCAATGAGAGTTGGCTTTTTCGTTTGTTTGCTTGTTTGTTTTGTTTTTAGAAGGTGCCAGGGGTTGAACCAGGGACCTGGTACATGGGCAGCAGGCGCTCATTTTGAGTGACATCCGCTCCTTGTGGAAGGTTTTAATGTGGAGTTTCTACCCCTCACGCAGGCACCACCCTCTGATTTTTGCCATACTTTCCTTCCTATGATTTGCTCATTCTTACTTTTCGTGCCGTACTGTTATTTTCTACCCAAATAAATATCAATTGCCATTAAACGGAAGAAAGCTGAAAACAAATATATGCCTGGCAGGGTCACCATCTTCTAAACTGATCCACCAAGGCAAGTAAGGGTGGAGAAGAGAAAGTTGCCATTGCAGAGGTGAGACTTGCCGCCAGACAGAGCTGGAAGCCTCAACGTAACTTCTGTTCGCCCGCCCGTTGATCAGCATTCAGCAGCCTGGAAAACACAGGCGAGCTGAGCGCCCAGGAGCAGAAGGCGCCTGTGTGGGTGGCCCCAGACTCCACCACCCTGCTGCAGCCAGAAGAGCGAGAAGAGACACGGCATCAGAAGGCCCCAGTTAGAGCCATTTTCCTCTTCACCAGCCGCCCAGGCTTCGGATACCTCATTGGATGCCTGGGGAAAATGATACCAAGCCTCGCCCATCTCCTTGAATGTTTTCAGGGACAAATAACAACGGGGATGTCATTTATAAAACTTTTTTGTTAAATTGACCGCTAAAGGGCTAACCCAGGCATTTCCAATGGGAGGAAGCTATAGGGGCATATTCTAATTATCATGATTTGGGCACGCAGCTGGCATTTAGTGGCTGGAGGCTGGGAATGCCTGAGTTCTGTTCTGTGCAGGAAAGTACTACAAAGCAGAGAATTGGCTCACCATCTGTGGCACTTTCCTATGTCCTCCAAGATATGTATTTAGGTGCTAAGACAATAAAGTGAGCCTAGAATCCAGTTCCCTTTTAATAGTTGGACATGAAGATTTTTGTTGTTCATTTTTTAATGTATTCCAAATATGCTAGTTTTTAGTCTAGAGACCACCTGTCCTGCTCCTGTATTTTTCTGGCCTTTTTTTTTTCCTCTCAAAGATTTATTTATTTATTTATTTATTTACCACCACCCCTCCCCCATTGTTTTGCGCTCACTGTCTGCTCTCTGTGTTCTTCTTCTGTGTCTGCTTGTCTTCTCTTTAGGTGGCACCGGCAACCAATCCCGGGACCTTCCAGAGTAGAGAGAGTTGCTCAATCTCTTGCGCCACCTCAGCTACCTGGTCTGCTGCGTCTCTAATTGTTTCTCTTCTGTGTCTCTTTTTGTTGAGTCATCTTGTTCCTCCAACTCTCCGTTCAGGCCAGCTCTCCTGTGCTGGCCAACTCTCCACATGGGCCAGCTCACCATGCAGGCCAGCTTGCCTTTCACCAGTAGGCCCCAGGAATCGAACCCTGGACCTCCTATGTGGTAGATGGAAGCGCAATTGCTTGAGCCACATCCGCTTCCCTTTTTCTGGTCTTTTGATACAGAACAGCTTCTGGTTCTACTTTTATTAAATCCAAATGTACTTGGTACATGTCAGAGCAAGCTTCTGACTACTTCCTTATGTCATTTAGTGCCTTGTGCCTAAGCATTCACATGTTTAAAAAAATAGATATATTATTTGATTGTCAATAATTTTCCTTTGATTTCTCCTTTATATTGTGATTGGGGTTTCAAATAGATTGACTCTGAAATCATTCACTTAAGGAGGTTATATTATCTGTGAACTTAATTTCAGGACAGAAAAAGTGTCTTTACAAGGAGTCGGTATAGAAAGGGGTGTGGGATCTGGTAAGGTTGAGGCTCCTCGGTTTTGCCTGACAGCCTCTGTATTAGTCAGCCAAAGGGGTGCTAATGTGAAATACCAAAAATGGGTTGGTCTTTACAAAGGGTATTTATTTGGGGTAGAAGTCCATATACACCAGGCCATAAAGCGTTAAGTTTCTTCTCACCAAAGTTCATTGCCACGTGTTGGAGCAGGACAGCTGCCAGTTTGCCAGGATTCAGGCTTCTTGTGGTTCCTCTCTTCCCGGGGCTGCGTTTCTCTCCAGGCTTAGCTCCTGTTTCCTCCACAAGGCCAGCTGTATACGATCAGGCGAACGGCTTGCTTCTCTTCTCCTGGGGCCTTCTTTCCAACATCAAAACTGCTTCTCAAAAGACTGTTTCTCAAAATCTGCTTCCTCTGTCCTTTGCCTTGCCTTTTATATTTGATTCCCCACCCACCAAGGGGTGGTGCTCAACGCCCTACTGACATGGCCCAGTCAACGCCCCAATCATAATTCAATCATGCCCAGATTAACAGATCAGTTTACAAGCATGATCCAATTATATTTTTAGAATTCATAATTATATCAAATTGGCCAACGGTTACAGCCTCTGACCCCACGAAACCATGAGGCTTGGGCCTCAGGGTGAAGAAGCAAATGGAAGAAGGAATGAAGGTAAAAATTTGGCAGCATTTTAAAAGAACTTTCCCCAGAACAGAAACTGATTTTGGATCAGTACTCTAAGACAGCAAACTATGGCCTGCAGGCCAAACCTGGACCACTACCTGTTTTGTAAATAAAGTTTAACTGGAACACAGCTCATTTGTTTTGGTTGCTTTTGCACTACAATGGCAGAGTTGAGTAGCTGGGAAAGAGATTGCATGGCCTGCAAAACCTAAAATAGTTTCTACCTGGCCCTTGATAGAATATTGCCAACCTCCTCTTTAAGAAAACATTTTGAAATATATAAAATAAAAGTTTATTATCTTGGTGTGGTTCACTTTCTGACATTCAGACTTGGAAAACTCATTCTAAATTAGGGCTGAGCCAAACAAAGCAAAGAAACTATATCTATAGATTATCTATCTCTCTGTCTGTCTGATTGGGAAATCTGTAGGAGCATATCCTTTTCATCAAAATGATTTAGGCACTCAGCTGGCATTTAGTGCTTTATTTGGTCACCTTGGAGAAATATAGTCAACTAGCCTGGTAATTTCTCATTGTTAAATAAAGGAATCTCCAAGGGTAAATCTTTCCACTGGTAGTAAGATAAGGAATTCAGTGGAACCGCTCCAAATGAGAGAAATCTCCTCTGACTCAAGAAAATCTTGTTTTAGAAAGGAAGAACCATTGTTTCCAAGATGGGAAGCAGGCCTGCTGAATACTTTGGTACTTAGGTAGAGGTCAAAGTTTCAGTCAACATAAGAAAGGCATTTACAACAGCCGCATTTCATGAAAACTGCCATTCATTGGATTGAAAATTTTTGGCCACATTAACTTTATTTTAGTTTGTTTTAATGCTTTTTTAAAAACACAGAAAACAAAAGAAAAATCACCCTTACGCTGCTATCCTTATTTAAAGGATACATAGGGAAGCAGATGTGGCTCAAGCATTTGGGCACTTACCTACCACATGGGAGGTCCCGGGTTCGGTTCCTGGTGACGAGGAAGACAGCAAGCTGACCCGACTGGATGGTGCGATGGGCTGACGTGATAGCCTTGCACGGTGAGCTGGCGCAACAAGATTACACAACAAGGAGACACAAAGAGGAAACACAATGAGAGACACAACACAACAGGGAGTGGAGGTGGCTCAAGCAACTGAGCACCTCTCTCCCACATGGGAGGTCCTGGGTTGGGTTCCCGTTGTCTATTAAAGAGAAGAACTGCAAACACAGAGAGCACACAACAAAAAAACATAGAGAGCAGACAGAATGCAAAGAACAAGGAGGGGAGAAAAAAATAAGTAAAATAAATCTTTAAAAAAATTAAAAATAAAAGATACATAAAAGAGATGCCAAAGTCCCTCTTTTGGGAGTGGGGGGCTCCAATCCCAGCCCCAGGATTAACACTGCCTGCAACTTATTTTTTAATTTATCATTCCTTATCTTTATCCCTGCTTTTAAATTTTATTGTTTTTTTAAACACTCATATACTGTTTCAACAAATCATGGTCCATCCATACCATGGAATACTATGCAGTAAAAAAGGGAATTAACTATTGATGCATGCAACAGCTTGGATGGATCT
This sequence comes from Cabassous unicinctus, assembly GCA_029593785.1. Lineage (NCBI taxonomy): Eukaryota > Metazoa > Chordata > Mammalia > Cingulata > Chlamyphoridae > Cabassous > Cabassous unicinctus. The sequence goes on from JAQZBX010091428.1 coordinate 8,081, forward strand.
CAAAGGCATTATGACCAGAGAAAAAAGCCAATTTCAAAGGTCATATACTGTATCATTCCATTTATATAACTTTCTTCAAGTGACTAATTTATAGAGATGGAGTAAAGATGTTAGAGAAGTGGTGAGGGCGTGTGATTTTAAAGGGGTGGCATGAAGAGTTCCTTGTGGTGCACCAGTTTTGTCTCTTCCTTATGCTGGTGCTCACATGAATTTATGCATGTGATAAAACTGCGTAGAGCTATACACACACGCACACTCAGATGAGTGCCTGGAAAAGCTGGTGAAATCTGCATGACCCCTGTAATCTAGTTAGCATTGCACCAAAGTCAATTTCCTGGTTTTGATATTGAAGGTAAGATGTTACCATTGGGAGGAGTTGGAGAAAGCTGGGTGAAGTGTCCACTCTGTTTTATTTTTTAAACTTTCCATGAGTGTATAGTTATTTCAAAGTAAAAAAAAATTTTTTTAAATCACACTGGTATAGTTTTCTTTTTAACCAAAAATTAGAATATTTATATATCTTGTGTGGCAGCCTCTTTTTTCCAATGAGTTGACCTCATTCTTTTAAGATAAAAAAAAAAAGACTCTATGTATGGATATATCATCACTTATAAAACCATTTCTCTATTGATGAACATTGAAATTGTTTTCAAATTTTCACTATTTCAACAAGTGTGGAAAAATCATTACTTCACAAATGCACCTTTATGGACTTTCGGTATTATTTCCAAAGGTTTCTAAAAGTGGATGGATTGCTGAAAGGATATGTACAATTTAAATTTTAACACATAAGTGATGCTTCTGCCCTCTTGTACTGGTTCACACACCATCATTAAAAGAAAAACTTTTCATGCATTTTAGGATCTCACCAATTTATTGAGCGATTCATGAACTGGGCAGCATCCCATTCAGAAAGTAGAAGGGTACTCCACTGAGGGAGGAAAGAGGGAGCTTGTATAGGGCAAACATGGAAGAAAACATTCTGATTGGCTGATGTTAAGGTCCCATTTTACATGGGGTGGGGGGCTTAAAGAGTGGAAAGCACTTATACATTGGTTAGTATGGTATCTCCAAGCTGGTAAGCTATCTATGCTGCACCCAGACTAGTTTATCACCAGGTTTTGCTTATCTGCTGTTCTGTAGGGTGCAGTCCATTGTTCTGTTTTCTTGGAAAGCCCCTGCTGGTCAATTGTTTTTGTCTTCAGAAAATCCTTTCTCAGAAAGATTTCCCTCCTAGCAATGCCCAATGTAGGTGGCCATTTTATTTTACTTTTATTTTATTTTACTTATGAGAATTACTTATGGAAATTATTATTTCCAAAGGTTTCTAAAAGTTGAATTCCCTGCAGAAAGGGTATGTACAATTTTATTAATTAATTAATTAATTTATTTATTTATTTATTTTTTGAGGTACCAAGGCAGAGCATTGAACACGGAACCTCATATGTGGGAAGCCACTGCTCAACCACTGAGCCACATCGACTCCCCAATTTAAATTTTAACACACACATAAATTATGCTTCTTCACCCTTGTACTAGTTCATACACCATTTATTGTTATAAAGGAATGCCCATTTATCCTACTTTCACTATCCCTGGATGTTCTCAGACTATTTAATTGATTTTTAACATTTTCCATTTCTTTATGGCCGTTAGAGTTTCTGCTTCTGCGAACTGCTTGTATCCCTGTTCCCATCACCGAATAGTAGCTTCTGGAATGAATGCATGGCTTTTGTCTATATAGTTCATCACGATATCCCCAGCATGTACAGCAGGGCCTGGCACATGCCTGGGATTCATTTAAATATTTTGATAAAATTCATGGATGATCATCCAATTCCCTATTAAGCTGTTTATCTTTTTCTCATTGATTTGTAGACCATATTTGTATATTGGGTATATTAATGTTAATTTTTTGTGTTGTAAGTATGTACTCCCTATCTATCGCATATCTTTAAATGAGTTGCCTGGTACCAAAACGCAACATTTAGAGAAGAATATACTTGAAAAGTATATCTGTAGAAACAGAAAGTAGACTGGAGGTTGCCAGGGGCTGGGAAGAGGGGGTATGGTGGAGGGGAGTTGTTGCTTGGGTATAGAGTGTTTGTAAATTTTAGAAATTTTTAAATTAAAAAAATTAATCTTCCTCTCCACTCTGTTTAACAGCCACCCAGTTCTGGTCCCTGGCACATACAGTTATCATGGTCCTCTCTGTGCATATGTCTGAAGCTGTTCTAGGTATATGTCTCCTAACCTGGTTTATAGAGTATGGTAGATTGAATGATGTCCACCAGAAAGACACATTCAAGTACCAACCCCTGGCCCTGTGAGTGTGAACTCATTTGTAAATAGCACCTTTGAAGATGTTCAGGTATAAGCCAACCAATTTGTGGTATTTGTTATAGCAGCCCTGGCAAACTGAGATATAGCATCCTCCTTCTTTCAAGAGTTTTATATTTTCATGTAATCCATCAAACCAGGTTCTTTATCCTCTTGGATTTCCCTGCAGCCTGGATTTTTGCTGATTTTTGCATCCTTGTGATGTCTTTTAACTTGTTTCTCTTTTCCCTGTAAATTAATGAGGTCATATCACTCCCTCTACTCTAAATCCTCTGCTGACTTCCTAGAATACAAGCCAAAGATCTCACAATACCCTCCGAGGCCCTACTTCAATGCTGGTCAGAAACTGTCGCCCATCCAGCTCGCTGTGAGGATCTAGTCCCATGCTGCACTCCCAGCCCCTACAGGTACATGTCAGCTTCACTGCTCTGTAGTTCCTTTCCTGCCTTAGCCAAGAACTAAGATTTGACCCTGGTTGTTGGTCTGGTTTCCAGGAGAGGATCCCGAGGTGGCAGCATTATCTAGTAAGGCACCTTGCTCCTTTGAGACCACTTCATGATCTTCAAGTAAGGGGAGGGGCACAGTGTGCTGATAAGGGGACATAGGCTGCTTCCACAGGCCCAGAGGATTCCAGGGAATCTAAGTTCTCAACAGCTTCTACCCAGATACTCCCATCTCTAGTCTCAGAATCCCACTCCTTTCCTTTTAGGGCCCTCACTAGGGCATAGAAGGCTTCCGGGGCTGAGAATTCAGCTTTTTCTGAAGCTGCTATTTTGGTTAAGTCCTGAACTTGAGTCTGGTCCAGTGTTTTGTCTGCCCTCTGGCTGCAGGACATAAGTTCCCTTAACTACTTCCAAGGAGATTTCCTGGCTTTCACAGTTTGCCTCGAGTTGCTGAGTCATCACCCTGAGCTGGCCATTGTTTCTCTCCAATGATCCAATGTCTTTCAGCAACAGCACCTCATTTCATGGTCCTTACTGTCATCATTATCCTGACACCTCTCCAGCGCTGGGATTGTTGTACATGCCAACATGTCCCTGTCTTAGTTTGCCAGGGCTGCTATGACAAATACCACCAACTGGGTGGCTTAACCAATAGGAATTTAGTGGTTCACAGTCTGATGGTTAGAAACCCAAAATCAGGGTATTGGTAGGCCATGCTCTCTCTGAAGTCGATTGTTCTGGCGGTGGCTTTCTGGCAATCCAGCTCTGCTTCCGTCACAAGGTCTCCTTCTAATTCATCCTGTGGTTTGTGCATCATGTCCAAATTTCCTTTACTTAAAGGACTCCAGTCATGCCATGTATTAGTCAGGGTTCTCTCGGGAAACAGAATCAACAGGAGATATCGGTCAATAATATGAGATTTTATAAGAGTCTCTCATGCGACCGTGGGGATGCACAAGTCCAGGTTCTGCAGGCAGGCTGCAAACCAGGGGCTCCGATGAAAGTCTGATGAAAGATCCTTGATGAATTTCTGGGAGAAGTTGGCTGTCCAAAGACAAGCTGGGAAATTCTCTCTGAATGTTGAAATCACTTCCCCTTTTAAGGCATTCAACTGATTGGATAAAAGCGTCACCCATTGCTGATGCAATCTCCCTGATTGATGCAGATGTAATCAGCCATCCATGCAGTAAACTCACTGGTGATCAAAGTCCATAAATGCTCTTGTATTACAATTAGCCCGGTGCTTGCTGGACCTAACACCTGGATACAATTACCTGGCCGAGTTGACACATTAGCCTAACCATCACAGTCCACACCTTGTCAACTTGGCAATCATACATATTACCTTAAACCATACTTAGTCTCTAAGTAAAAACAATAACAGACAAGCATACATATATATTTCTGCCTAACAATGTTCAACTCCCCTGTGTACAACCAGAAACGCATTAAATCCCCACAGAATAGGGTGCAAGTCCTTGGGTAATATTCACTCTTTTTTTTTTTTTTTTTTAAAGATTTATTTATT